>JAHWFP010033544.1:2018-47566 GCA_023313725.1 Lithobius niger | reverse complement strand
CCTCAATCCCCCCCCCCCCCCTTCGCTACACCCCTGGAAGTAGGTATTACATCCGTCGAAAATGCCACTTCCGTTGGCTGCTTCAAGAAGTAAGATGTTACTTGCTTCCCACCACCTACAAACTCGGGCTTGGCAGATCCTTCAGGGTAGCTGAAAACCAATAGTAAATAAACTAAAACTTACTTATTTTAATCTAATATGATTCTGTTATATGTAAATCAAATGAAAAATTCTAAAAGTAAATTAATGATAATTTCTTTAGGCCTAACCCAAGGCACTTGGCGATGAACAGTTGAACATGGGTGAAAACTGACAGCTAATTCCAGTTTGCGCCAGTACAAAACAACAAATTTTTGTACACCAACAATTTTCAACCAGTTACCTATCGAACTTATTGTTCTGACTACATTTGAAAAAATTACTTAAACGAGTATCAGAGAATGTTTTTTTTTTTAATTAATAACTTTTATTTCCTCTGTTTAAAGCAGATTTTTTTTCGTAGCCTAGCTTTCAATTTCTTTTAAACTGAGTCTTGGAGAATGATTGATCATTATGTGTTTACTATTTAAATATTAGCACGGGCTTCAGCTAGTTTTACATTTATTTCTAGCTTATCATGAAAATAGGCTGTTTTAATTTGTAGTGTTAATGTATATTTGCAAATACTCATCTATCTGGATGTAATCCGTACAATAAAACGAGTAATATCGCTCTGGTGCGTGGTACTTCGTAAGTGAGGATTCTAGTATCAAGGGTGACGCTAGAGTGCACCCCTCCCCCCCTTCCGGGTCGGGAAAGCGTTGATCTCCCGTTGGAGAGTACGGAGATATTCGTCGGGAACAGCTGTAAGCTTTCCGGAGACAAAATGGGAGAAAAAAAACGATGTTAACGTAGACTGGTGTAGTAGCTAAAAAAAAAACAGTCCTCTAAGTTCGATCAAACTAAGGCCCGTATTCCGAACGCCGACTCAGTACTTGGCCCCAAGTACGACTCCACTGAGCAAGGATTGAAGTCAAGGACGGATTTCATATTCCCAACGATGGCTCGTACTTGACTTCAGCAAGCGATCTCAAGTCATGCTCATGCAGCCGAGCACGAGTTACATAATACCATTCCTAAGTTACTCAGAAATTTCCTATAAGCTGCCGAAGGAAAACGTGTAACACGCACATTCTTGACAAAATACGGTGCTAACGCCATGTAAACACGCATACAAGTTGGAAATCAAGAAGAGTAAACCATTTGTAAAGACAGTGGTGTTAACACTGTTGGTTTTATGAAAATTTAACAGTGGTGTTAACACTGTTGGTTTTATTTATGGGTCTGCAATTCATTACTTTTAAGTGTTGCCTATTACATGATTCAACAATTCAAAATAGGATTTGAACGATACCAATTGTTGACTATATTTTGAGTATATTAACTATATATTGACTATAAATTGTTTGTTTTTGCTTTACTAGTGTTTTCTTTGAGATTGATTTATATATTTCGCTCCTCTTTCTTTTCTGCTTTTATCTCCCCTTTCATAAATTTGTTGCGTATATATATATATATTTATCGATGCACTTTTATTTTATTTCGATGTGTTTTGTTGTTGTTCTTTTGGCGCCTAACCTTTGATTCTATGTGCAAAAGTGCTATAGTTCAATTGTTTTCTCTGCCTGCTGCTCTCAAACCACACGCGAGCGTTAGCTCTTGTGGAATGAGTGTTTGCTTTTGTGTTTTTTTTTCTTTGTAACCTGTGGTGGATGAATAAAACTTACTTACTTACTTACTACTAAATAATAACCGAAAGAGCAAGAATGGAACAGCGATACCGAAAGTGAAAGTATTACCGCCATCTGCTGACGAAATACGACACTATGCAATTATTTACGTAAACAACCTTACATAATTCTTGTAATTAACTATAAATGCCTTTACACTGAACTGAAAGTTGAAATATTACGTCTTAGACTAGAGCATAATTTGACCTGCATTCATGTATGCCCGTGGATTTTATCTAGAGTGTCTTTATTCAAAACTTGCCTTTTTTTTCCTCATAAAACCTATATGCAACTCGATGATAAAAATATCGGTACTAAACACACTCACAGGTATTTCTTTTAATTAAAATAAGTTCGTTATACGTAAGAGGCATATAATTAAAACCCTACGAATTGAACAATTACGAAATTATGTGATTGGTGCCTCCATGTTAGCTTTCCTGTATGTCTCAGTTGTACAGCATTAGTTCAAACGTATGCAAATATTGCAAACACATTTTTCCCATTTTTTTCGTCGTATGAGGCGGTTTGGCACAGTCGCTGAAATTTACGTAAATTTTGAGAAAGCTATCGCGTGGGATGCACGAAAATATAAGTGAGAGCGTTTCTTGTCCTTTATAAATAAGAAACGGGAAAAAGAATTAACAGCAAGAAATATAACACAAATACAGCTTACATTAAACCATTACTGGTGTGCAACAATTATGGACACAAACTTTAGAATGTTAAGCTATTTATTAGAAGTCTTTAATACAATATATACTAAAGAAATGTGGACTATTGAAAAATACCTACGGAACTAAACACGAAAGTTAGGTGTTGGCTGATGACAACTTAAAAGCTGTCTATCATTTATATATTTTGTATTTACTTTTAATTCTTGAGGTTATGTTAATACAGATTTCCTTTTTATGCAATCTACTCATATTGCTAAGATTGATTTTGTAGAAGTGGCTTCATAGTGTTTATGTATGTACGTTATTGTTTACTATGGAAGCAAAATTTAAAAAAATAGCTTAAATACGAATTTATTCGTTTTGAATTTGCCATAAGTATAAACCTTAACGCATACAATTGCATCCTACTTTGATCACTGCACTCCAACCCAACATGTAGGGCATGAAGGGCTTCCAAAATGCACAATAGTCTAGCAGCGAAGCCGCTTCTTGCTTAAGGGGAGACTTGAGCATACCTCGTACATTTCTCGAGATTCCGTGTTTGAAACTTGACTTTGAGCACCGGTTGAAGTCTGAGTTTTCGTTCAGAATACCATTCTCAAGTAGGGCTTTAAGTTACTCAAGATTGGAGTCAGTGCTCGAGTTAAGTAAGGTTACCATTGCGTGCTTAAGCTCGTTCTCGAGTTCAAGTCAAGTACCAAGTAAGCGTTCAGAATACGGGCCTAAGTTTCGTTGAGAACCTTTTCTTTGTTGGTGTTTATGTAAAGGATAATGACCGAAAACCGCGGGCATTCCTAAACAATGCCCGAGGGCGCGCAGCGTTCCGAGGGCCATTGTTTAGGAATGCACAAGGTTTTCGGTTATTATCCGACTTAATACCCATTACGGCGAAGAGCTCGTTCCCATTGTCGGCTATTGTTGGCAGACGTTCTACGCTTTGAAAGAACGCGGTATTGTTACGTTCTTGTAAAAACGGGCCATTGTTTTGCATTATTGGTAAATATTCGAAAATAGTTGAACGTGTTGCGGGAAACTACAATTCTTGGTAGGCTACTGATGATCAAAATGCCTTATCGTATTCCGTGTTTGTGCTTTTCGATGTGCATGTTTGTGCGTTGCGTGGCAGAAATGAGGACAGAACTTTAACAGAAAGACAACGTACATTTGGCAGGTCAAATGAAAATGGGCGAGAATACCTGGAATACATATTTAAACGTTTCAAAAATAAATCAACGTGGGTTAAAAAATATAAAAGAAAAGAAGAAAACAAGCCGAACAGCTATGTCAGTGATCTGGAGACGAATTGGGTTGCTAGTTTGAATCCGGGTCATGCCACTCCAAAGGTGGCTCACTATACTACGTTAATTCTAGTGTATTATTTTTGCTGTTTGGCTTGTTTTCCTCTTTCCTTTATATAATTTACATGAATTTGTGCTTATTTATTTAAAAGATATAAAAGTGCAACCAAAGAGTCAAGGTATTTTCTCTACAATCCTTCTCGTTGTCCTGTCAACGTGCACAGACTGTATCAAAATCAATGGCCCGAACATGCAAATACTGAGGTTGTGTATTTTTGCCCCAAAAAGAAATACAGTAATTACATTTTGTATTACAACCGCACCGTGGGTAAAAATGTTTCGGGCAACATCGTCAAAACTTGCAACAGATGCCAATTATTGCAACATCGTCCAAAATGTTGCAACAGATGCCAATTGCTAAGTTGGATGGCTAATTAAGCAATCACAACATTCGTGTCAGCAACAACTTTGTATCGACCCAACGTAGAAGAGCAGCTCATTGTGGAAACAACTGGCCACCGTAACTTGAAATCCTTACGACAGTACAAGAAAAGTAGCCGTGGTATGCAAGTAAAAAATCGGTATTTTGAACGTCGTAGCAAATGTATCAGGCCGGAGTGTTACAAATGAAAATCCGGTAAAACATTTGTTGATTAAAAACGGTTCCCATTTTACAATCATTACGTAACCTTTTGTAAATGTAACGGCATAGTAAAGTAGTGCTTTGCTACTTTAAACGTGTTTTTTGTTTTGTTTTGTTAAAATAAGCTGTTTTTCACACCCCGGGCATTGCCCGCACTTTTCCCGCCTTCAGATGAAAGTGCGGGCTTTCCCAGCAACAATGGGTTTTTACATTGTTGCGTATTTTTTCAGCTGGGCTTTCCTTCGCCGAAAAGGGCATTAGGTGGTGTTGTTGACTACTATTAAGTCATCTACTAATATCTACTGTAAAAAGGCTGGACAAGACTGCCTAGAAGTTGGCCCGTGCCTGGAGTCAAAATACGTCCATTCGGGCTACCTCTCGCCCCACCCCCCAAAAAAAATCCCAATTTTTTTTCGTAAACTTTCTAAATTAAACAAAAAAAAAATTCTAAAATATACAAATAAATATCCTAAAAATTAGAAAAAGGTTTCCCTAAATTTGTGGACCAAACCAATATTTGTAGAACTGGTGCACTATACATGGCCCACATTACTTTAAATTTCAAAGCACAGATACAAAAAATTTTTTCCCTCCCAACTAATAAATAGTTGTTTGAGTGCTATGCTGCAGTGCTGCCAATAGAGTTACCAATCAATGAGTAACTGTTTACCCACGAGTTCCCTGTTGTGCCTTCCCTTTTTTTTGGTAGGTTTGGGCCCAGAGCCTAAAGACTAATTAATGCAACTCTTGTGTTGGTGATGGCCCGGGCCCTTCGGTTCTCGGGCTTAGGGTAAAGAGTCCCACTTCCCCCCCCCCACCCCGCCCCTCTCCCTTTCTTGGCGGTGAGGCTAGATTGTGGATCTCTACCATTGGACTTTCACCATGGATTTTGGTGATTTTAAAAAATATCTTAATCAGGGAACGTTAGTGTGTATCGTATTCTTAGACTGGATATCCAAATTGAAGCGAATTTTTTTTTGGTGAGGGGGCGAATTTTTTTTTTTTTTGAGAGGGGGAATTTCTTTGCGACACATTTCCTTTCCTTTCTAATTACTTTTTGGGTGACTTTCTTTTGAGGGCAACGTTCTTTTGAGGGGTGCGACTTTCTTTTCGGGGGCGACTTTTCTGCTTGGGGTCGACATTCCTTCTTGGGGTAACATTCCTCATTGGGGTGACGTTCCTCATTGGGGTAACATTCCTTCTTGGGGTCGACATTCCTTCTTGGGGGCAACTTTCCTTCTTGGGGCGACGTTCCTTCGTGGGGTGCGACGTTTCTTCTTGGGGGCGACGTACGTTCTTGGGGGCGACTTTCCTTCTTGGACACGAATTCCCTTCTTGAGCGCGTGATATTGCTTTGGCGCGCGACGGGATCCTTGTTGGGGGCGCGGGCTGCGGCGTGGCAGGAATGAGCCACCGTACGTTTATCATCATAGAGCGGTTTGTTGGCAATAAGCTAGCGCAAATGGTTTAAATAATTAAACTCCCATTACCCTCAGGACAATATCAAAACTAAACTGGCAGCCACGTAAACATATGCTATGATTTTTAATTTAAATACTGAATTAATTAAAAAAAATTAAATTCACTTGGAGCAACTCAGCTACACTGTCATTCAATACACTTTAACAGAGAGTTGTCTGTTGCACTGAATTGGGAATTTTAACTAAGATTTCCCTCACTAACGGCCGACTGATGATTACCCACTCATGACCTGAAATACATTGAGTTTCCATGGCGCTCTCATAATTTTTTAAAACATATTCATCTTGACTGATGTGACTGATGTTGGTGCTAAAGACCTACCAATATGAATTAATGTCGACGCACCATTAAGCTTCATTCCCCTCCAATGTTAAATGTTAATTCATATCCTAAAGGTGTCATTCTTCACAAGAGTAGTTCGTAATGTTACAAGTACGAATGACGCCTCATCTTCAGTGTAGACACAAATCCTATACCATAGCGTGTATAATTGCTCCCACTGTTCAGTGTAGATGCAAATCCTACAATTTCCGAATGAATGTACTGTGTTTCTAACCAACGTCTGCCACCGGGAAAAATTCTGATATCTTGTAGGTCTAGCACGCAGACAAGCCAGCTATTATAAAAATTATATTAAAGAACGTGCTGTGGTTGTAATTAATGTGTGACGAATGCCATCTTGAAAGTTTGTGACCCTATAGAAATTATGCTTATTGCCATATGATTTCTTTCAAATTTAGGAAAAAATTGTTGATACAAGTGAAGCAGTGAACGTGCCATCATCCTGTTAAGCTGTAATGCCCACCATCTCAAAATTAGGTGGCCATTTTAAAGTTATGCTTACTACCATCCGATTTCCTTCAAATTTTAGGATACCAACTCAAAGAATTTGTCTCTAAATGGAGATCATGTAGTTGATACCATCTAAAACAATGAATGTACTATCGTCACTATTAATTTAAAAAAGTAAAAGTCAAAACATGTCCATGTTCCTTCTAGGCTTTAATTTGTCAACCCTTACTCTTAACATTTAACGTTCCGTTTTTGTTTATTAATTTTGTTGAGTTTGAAAATGACTGATTGTATGTCGTTTTAAAGGTATATACCTCCCAGCGCCATTTTTCTCGATCCACCACATCAAGTACGGCCCCAAAGGTCTATTTACTTACCGTTAGTCTATCCCTTGCTAAAAAACCGTTTTAAAATGTGGCGTCTAGGAGATTTTCTGTTGAATATTGTTAACTATATTTAAGAACGTACAGTAACTATATGATGCATTGCACGCGTACAGTAATCATGACGTTTCATCTCTGTGTGTACATTTACTAATTTTCTAATAATTACCATGAGATTTAAAATCTAATAGACTAATGCGGTAAAAGTTAAAATTATTTATTCCAATAGATTGCCGAAGCAAAATTATAAGACACTAGCCTAGAAAATTAAAAATTGTGATTTTAAAATACGAGAATCATTCCGGTTTGTGACGACACAATCGTTGACTTGATTCTGTCTCGTGTACTATTCTCAAAGTCAACCGAGACAGCAGCTATGCGAGGAACGCAGCTACCACATCAGCCGACCTTGGTGCTGTAATTGTTCGGATGACGATCCACGCGTAGCTGTAATTTGGCATGCGGAATGATATAAGGCAGGCCGGGTGTCCCTTTAAGTTTCCGAGCGTGAGGATGAACAAATTATTCCTTGGCACTGTGACGGGATGTACAACAGCATCTCTTCCATGAAATCTGTTATTACGAAAACTAAAACAAATTTATCATTATAGTAGTAATACCTGCGATTTTTGGTCGTTAAAGGCTGGATGCCACCAAAAGAAAGTTTGGAGCATCAAGTGCCATCGAGCGCTATATAGTTTTCTCTAGCACTTCCTCGCAACAAGCAGAGGAATATTGTTAAACCCAACAAACAAGCCACGTTCCTTCTGAATTATTGAGTAAAAATTGGTACGCCCTCGTGCAGCTGTCACTAGATAGCGCCACGGAAAAATGTAAAGAAATCTTCTGTCGCCATCTAGTAACACTAATTTCGTTAACCTTTACAGCCTGTTTCCAGGTACACGAGGACGTAACGAGCCACGTAAGGAGTCACGTGGCTTCTTTGTTGCGTTTAAGAATTTTGCTTTGTGCATTCCTTTGCCTGTTACGAGAGAGAACTCGATACGGCTAGAGGCTGCAACGTTAATTTGGTGACAATCCGTCTTTACGCTAGATGTAAGCATGTAGTTTACGCTTTACCCGTTTGTCGACCTAATGGTTTGTGAAGCCCTTTAAAAGTGTGGGCATTCATATCTGAGAAAGTATGCGGTTTTCCAGCCTTTGGATTCAGGCATTGAGGCATTCGAAAACACAGTGCATCTTTCATTGTTGAACGATTGCTGCAAATGGGCTGGATATCATTCAGATGGGGATTAAGTGAAGGATACTAACACAAACCCATGGGCATTCGTGCAACAACGATAAATTTGCTTTTTACCATTTTGAATCTATCCTCCCATTTCCAACAATGTCCGAACGAATGAAAATGCACTGTGATTATGAATGCTTGAATTCATCCAAAGGAGGGATAACTGAGGGCATTCTTCAGTGTAGAAAATTGTTATCAGCTGCACAAACCACTGTGGTGACAATGGTTTAGATTTGCCTAATTATAGGATAATGAACAGAAACGCGGGCATTCGTAGAGAAATGATAAATTTGTTGCCCTGTATACCTACCACTTTCTCTCGTCAACCATAATCAGGATGTAATCACTGTTATGTTATTTTTTTGGGAGCTGAATGGAATGTCTGCCATCGCTGACATCAGAGGGCACCACTAACCTCATGAGGCCAGGGTTAGTTAGAATGTGATATCTCTGGTTACTATGTAATCCCTACACGACAGTTAGTTTTCTTAACAAAACAGCACACTGATTGGTCGAGTATAGCGAGCGATATCAATATTAATAATTTTGTTCCACATTTACCAATTTGAAAAATACAATTTACTAAAGGGATATTACATCACCATTGTGTAATGCGAGTGTGTGCTGACGAACTTTAATACTGCTACCCTGTTTAGGGTGCCAACCAATCTGTAGCACAATAAGATTTTATCCTTAGGTTAAATAAGTCCGTGTTATCTACTGGCACCTTCATGCAGCATTAAGAGTGAGATAAAGGAACATTCCAGTGCATTATAACATCCGTTTAAGTTAAGAACTCGGTGTTTGAGACAAGAACTTTAATTGCATGTGTTGTTGACAGGGTATTTTTGCTAACTTAAATGTCCACAAACGCAAAGAAAATATGAAATTCATTCACAGTGGGGCATTTCTTAAATGCTTTTTAATGACAGTTCATTTTTTCCCACCATAGGTTCTAGACTACAAATCTTCTAATTTTAATTTTTGTCTGTCTGTGGTGACCTTTTAGGAAGATATAAAAAAGTATTTATCCACTGTCCTCGTCATGAGCTGCAAAATGATTTCTGATAACATTAATTTGCGACGGATTCGTCAAAGTCGCCGAAGCTTTACCAGGTTTGGTTCTATTGGTTACCATCGGCAGTCACCTTCAGTGACTATCATAAGAAAAGAGATTGCCTCAGAGAGTTCGGAATTAGAACTACCAGGATTCACTCACATATTCAATGCGAAGTTATCTCTTCGCATAAGAGGAGTTTGGGTGGTTGTCTTTCTGCTGGCAACTGCGGCCTGCATTTATCAAGTGGGAGAAAGAATAAAGGTTTTCTGTAATGATCCATCATTTGTGACTACTGTTTTCAATCGTAACAGAAGTATAACATTTCCAACTATTGTTTTTTGCCCACATGCTTACGATGATGAATGGGAATCTCCGCTCGTCAGTGAATGTATATTAAGAGAACTGTACGGAAACCTTTCTGTAAATGATATTTTCAACTGGTTTGATAATGGGAAAATCAACGTTATCGATCTATGGAAGTTGTCGAAAATGAAGATGTTGAGTATTACATTATCATCATCAGACGTAAGTATGTAAGCCCTAAGCCAAAAACTAGTTTGTATTATCGCTTCGTTACAGATGAATTTTGTTAGTAACTCTCATTAGCCTTTTATGAATGTTAATACTAATAGATATTTAAAAATAACGTTCCTAAGACCACAGTTTTTAATTGAACTTTCTATAATTCGTTTATTCAATGCATAATTCAGTGAATTCGATTTTCCAACAGTTACTTTAAGCAACTTTTATTGTCTGTACTCACATAGTTAACTTGAGCTTTACTACTGGTTGCTTCAAGCTCGTAAAGATAAATTTGGAAATCGAATTCACTGAATTATGCATTGAATAAACGGATTATAGAAATTTCAATTAAAACTAGGATCTTAAGAACGTTATTTTTAAATATTGATTAGCATTAACATTCATAAAAGACTAATGAATGACCATAATAAGCTAGCTATTTAGTATACTTGTAAATTTTTTCCTTTGATAAATTTGCCTGATTTTTTAGATATACAAATGAAATTAAGACAGACTTCTCCGGTATACAGGCAAACTTTATGTTTCATCAAAGACTAAAATTATTCTCTTTTATTGGTAGCTTCTGATGAAGTCTGAAACCTGCAGACGTGCATCAGTAAGTGATAATAATATCAAATCAGTATGAGATTTTGTGACAACCTTAGCCCTTTTCTTTTAATTATATAGCCTACACAATGATTCACATGAATGTATTTATTTTTAGGAAATATATTTAATTTCGAGAAATATTTTTGAGACTAACTTTGACAAAATTATTTTTAAAGTTTAATTTGAATATATTTAAATTTAGTATAAAATTTACTTTGAGTAGATTTGAGTAGATATATTTAAATTTAGTTTAAAATTTACTTTGAGTAGATTTACCTTCCACGAAAATTGAGTTGACTGCCAGAATCCAATCAATCAAACGAGCACAAAATTGTTTTTACCAGTTTGATACTTTTTTATTATCATTCAGTTCCGAGCTGTCTGAGGCGAGAATTCACAGAGCAGTATAAGTCCTATTAGTGCAGACGTCCGTGTCTGTCGACTTTTTATCATGTTTCAACACCCGACCGTAAGGGGCTGAAAAAACTAAAGTGCAAAGGAATAAACATAAGAATAAACGGGCTTAAAATTATACGTTTAATACTAGCTAGGTAAACTATGTACAGAAGTTCCCAATAGTAATATCCTTAGGTAAAGGTGTGGAATGTTTAAAAATTTGTTCATGTTGAAACAAAGTTATTCGGAAGGGTTATATTTCGGTTTTGTTTTGGCTTCAAACGGGTCTTTGGTTGGGGAAAGATAAACCACTGGGGGTATATGTTCAATTTCCATTTATGTGCTACTCCCCAACAAAGCAGGTATTTTTCTTTATACACTCTTCACTGCACAAAAAAATTTCGATTCATCATGAGATTAGCACAGGGAGCCGTGTTTGCACGTAAGAATGTCAGTAACCATCTATCGTGACAATTCTGTTTCCTTACATTGTAGAAACTGAATGAAACGGCAAGCGATTTGACACAATTGAAGTCAGCAACTGTATTGGAAGTGCCCTCACCTACAGGCATCTGTCATCATATCACACTAAGTAAGAAAGTACAATAATTACGAATGTGACCCCCAATTTACCCCATAATTTCAGAAATGCACAGTGTTTGCTTTGTTAACCCTTTACCTCGTGACCTATTATTTACTTTTTTATACTCGTATGTTTCAATTGTTCACCATGTTCTTCATTCTTTAGCACACAAAAAAATCAGTTGATAACTCGGATGGATTTCACATATTTGAGATTTTGTTTGATTTTCTGACCAGCGATACTCTCTCATCTGCCTGATTTTTTTTTTTTTCATCTGATGGCCAATAATCATTCATATGTTATCGTTTCTAATCTGATTTTTCTAAAGAATAAACTTTTGACATCACAGGAAAAAATAAAATTTCTCGAATGGTCGAGAGGCGTGAAAAAGGATTTTAGATGGTAAGAAAGCATCGAGCAAACAAGTCAGCAACGTCTATCAGCGGAAAAAATCTAACAAAATGAATAAACTATGAATATAAGTGTTTTAATTCTTAACCTCCTCTATGAGTCGGATATCAGTCATTCATATTTTTTAACTGCAATAAATGCATTATTTGTTCGCTTTTACCAAATTTTACTCCTAACTCGTTCGGGTTTTGGTGGGGTCGGAAGGATTACGAAATCGAAGAACGTTTTTCACATTTCATTGTAACCATACCTTCAACGCCAATGGAGTTTATTATTAGGGGCCGTTTTTGAAGTTTTACTAGCGATGGCTTGTAAATACTTTAATTGAAATGGGCAATCATTAGCTACATTACGTAAATTATACAGAACAAATGGGCCTGGCAACAACTTGCCACAAATGAAAACTAAAAATAATTCATTAATAAAAGTTGTCATAACATTCAGTTTGTGAGACTTCATTAGGCATTCCAAATAGTCCTTTACGGCTTTACGTTTAAATTTTTTCGGTATGTATATAAAGGCTGATTCTTTTGTTTTTTAACTAGCTAGTGAAACGCTGCTGGATCAAGCTTCCTTATCATTTGTCCGGCTGGTTAATAAACAATCATAAGCCCGACTTTTTAATAAGCATGTTCCTCAACAAGGACAAACAATCATACGCCCCGCTGTTTAATAATCATTCTCCTCAAAATATGCAATATGCAACCCACACTGCAACGACTGTATACTCTTTGATGTCATACTAAAACAATAACATGAGGATAAATAAAACGAAACATAAAAAACATTAGCGTTGAGCGAAGGGTGTGATCTAGGCACAAACATAGCCATCTTGCAGAGAGACTTGTGCCTCCTTCCTCTTCGCAGTTGCTGATTGGCTAATCGTGTGAAGGACTCTAGGAAGACATACGTTCAGCTTGTTCGGCATTAGAATAGTGTTCTTCCATATGTTTGTCAGCATTTATCAACAAATCACTAATGTTTATGGATAATTTGATTTTTGTAATCAGCCAACTTATCTTAACAGTAGGCTAAAAATCTGGTGGGACACAATTTTTTCTGCGTGCTGAAACTATAGGGCCTTACATCCCAAGGACCGTTTATTCGTATTATTATAAGATGGCAAGCCAAACGGGAAGGAGACATTTAGCTTTAACATGGGAGGCCGACGTCACACCACCCGATAACGGGTTCGTAATAACAATATGGCTTGCTCTTCACGTTTCCTGAAAATGCGCGGCAATTGTTGGCTTACTGGCACTGTAGGGTAAGCATCTGTTTAATCATCAGACTACACCATGAGAATGGCGGTTTTTTATTTGCATTGTTGCGTAAAAAACAATGTTTAAAACAATGTAATACAATAAAGCTGACCATTTAGAGCTGGTTGGAGCTCCATGACTCCGTAACTCCATACCTTACCAATTTCGATCATTTTTGGAACAGCATAATCTGCACAGCCACATCTACCAACTGGCCAAAATCAGCTTCATAGATCAAGTAGTTGGGCTGTAGAAAGCCTTGTATAATGTATGAACCCCAAGAAGAACACACACTAGTTTCTAGATTCCGGTGATCTTCAGATTTTCATTGTGATCCGAAAGATTTTATAAAATTTTGGCGTGTTGGGTAGCCCTATAGGGCTTGCATGCCAAATTTGGTTTAAAAGTATTAATCTGGAGAATTTATTCATCAAAATCTTTGCTTTAACTATGAGAGACTGAGTTCGAAACTTGCAGTTACTAACATAGAAGACTAAGATCAAACCTTGCAGTTCTTTAACATGGAAGACTGAGGTTAAACCTTACAGTAACTGGTTCCTATCTCCTGACATCTATACAGTAACCTAACGACATACAATAGTGTATTATTGACAACGCAGAATATTTGAGCAACAGCCTCATTTTAGTTTTGCTGGTTCTGTTGATGACACTTTTACATAATAAAACATGGGTACGTTAATATCTACTGGTAGAACGGGGGCAATACAGACAGTAAAAATCTTTAATTTTAGTATCATTCCCATTTAACCAAAGTATACCAAAGTTCTACTTTTTAAAAGGCATAATTCAAATTTATTTTTATCATTTTGAATTTT
Organism: Lithobius niger; assembly: GCA_023313725.1. Classification (NCBI taxonomy): domain Eukaryota; kingdom Metazoa; phylum Arthropoda; class Chilopoda; order Lithobiomorpha; family Lithobiidae; genus Lithobius; species Lithobius niger. The sequence continues at coordinate 33,594 of JAHWFP010033544.1, read as the reverse complement.
CCATTTTGGCACATGTGTATATCTGTCGCATATTCTTCCCTAATTATATTAAAGCAGCGCTTCACAACAAATTTGTACCTGTAGGCCTATCAATTGGTTAGAAATTTCGAGTACAGTAACATAAATTATATTTGAAGTGTAGCTGCAATTCTTCTATTTCGCCAATAAGCTTGCACTAATGTTGATGGTAATAGATCATAGGAAAAAAATTGGCAAATCAAACAGTTATCATTGAAGATAGCCACGCGCGAAAACTCATAGGCAGCAGTTATCAAATTCAAAGATCTGGACTTGGCCAGGGATTAATGATGAGCAACTTAGTGCAAAGGTACCCCAAGTAATCAAGGTGATATATACTGAAAAAAAACTATCATCTTGTGTGCTAGGCTCCAATTCCTTACTTTGTGAATCACCAAATAGAAATGTTCAGCACCTCGCTAACTTGACCATATGTATTCATTCCTTCAGACCAGAGCCTAAAGGTTCCTAGTCTTGGCAAGAAACATTCCGAATAGGATCACGCTACATTGCATGGAAATGTAGGCTACTCGTACGATTACTGTGTGTTGACAAAAACTCCAACTTTATCAGCTTCAAGAAAGACCTATGTGATGGCCTTATGCTACTTTCGAGACACAGTCTACACCTACAAGAAAAGAAAAAACTATCTCCAGAAGAAACGAGTGGTGATCCATAACTCTTCAGAAAACATTCTGTGCTAGCAGGGCCATTCCCAACAATTTTACCGTATTGATTTCCTCTGATTCTGATCCAACCTCATCCTCTGCCCACGGTTTATGTTGTATCTCTTTAAATGCATGAAGTCTGCTAAAAAATGCATGCTTTGGAAACTATTGGCAGTAGGTCTATATAATCGCATTTTTGTAGTGGGGACATGTCTGAACACCAGTCTGCCTGACCTACGGTGATCAACTCATTTCCATATGGGATTGTGAGACTTGAAAGAACATCTAGGAGTGGCAGCCGCACAGTTTTCTACCATCACAGGTCAGATATAGTTTGTGATGGTGGATCAATTGTAACTGAGGCATTGTCAGTCCTGTTACCAAAAAAACTTTATTCTGGGCTACCTACTTCACAGTATGATGATATATTGATTGGGTGACAGACGTCCTTTTTACCAGGGCAGCTAAATCGTCTTACTTTAATATATAGTAGGCAATTCCAATTTACAAATGTAGATTGGAAACATTTTGCAGCGAAAGATTCTCACAACTGCTGCTTTGATGAGCAAATCAATCTGCCCTTTCTGCACCGACATGAACCAACGTGTGAGAAAAGCTAAGATTATTCGTTATATGGGGGGGGGGGTAATTTGTTCTCAGTGTTGGCTATATTAGTGCATGAAAAGCGGTTTTCCACTCTACTAGGGCCCTCATGAAAATGAAGGCATCATGCGGCAGAAATAATTGTCAAAATGAGACGATGCTCATCTAGTACTCCTTGCTGGGACCCTGTAACGATCGCCTACTAGTTCTAATGTTATCGGCTACGATCAATTTGCAGCAGATTACTCAAAAAGAAAACGAATGGTGCCGCATGCTGCTTTCAAATGAATATGTTGTCTGAGAGAGACTCAGGCTCATGTATACCGTCACATCCTACCGAACGTGAGCTAAATGAAGGGCAGCTATGCTGGCTTCCCTGCCAGAGCTAGCACAAATGGCTAAAGCTCAACGGCCCTCTCGTGAGGTTTTTCAGTATCAACAGCAATCGTTGTGCTACATCGCCAGCACTTCCTCTCGTTGTCTTTAATTTCATGCTTCAATTGCGCTGCCAGCCTTCTAACGCAAGTTGCACAGCCGAGGAAGCAGGCTGTCTATGGAAAGTCACATCCTGCCAAATAAGTAATCAACCAGGTAAAAGCATTCCCGAACTAATCTTTATGCAAGATGAGAGACTGATATTCATTTTGTCAGCGTGTGATCACATTGGCACAAGTGATCATTACATGGTATATTTCCATTTCATTGCACTTTCTCTTTTTTGAACCCAGTAACGTCTATTGCTGGAAAAATTAATTTTGGTCAACTTCGCTCATTCTTGGCAAATGTTCACTGGAATGACGATCTCTTTTGTCACTGTAATTCGGTGGACCAGCCTGGGATGGCTTAATGGAGCTTATTGACTACTGAGTTGCAAAACATAGGCCCCCAAACCTGATAGTAAATAGTTGGTGCAACGCGCTTACCTCACAGCAAAATCAAACTCGGTGAAAATAGTTAAGTTTGTAGAAATAATACAAAAGTGATACTGGTACTCAGTACGCGAGGGAAAATCTATGCTCTTTTGCGGTTATATCGCCATAAAACCATCATATCCCAGACCCTCCTTCATTGAGGTCAGGTGCTAACTTCATTGTTGATAATGCACAAAACTGAAATTTTGAATCAGATGTTTGTTTCCAACGGGATTAAAGTCAATGGTGAAAATCTCCACCAACTATTCATTAAAATTCTACAAACTGTTAACGATCTGTATCAAAGTCCTTATTTGATTTAAAACCTAGTTCATGCAATAAGACTGGATGGATATTCTGCTTCGTTTTATAAACAGATTTGCGATGAAATCTGCTATAGTCTTACCAAAATATTCACCACATAGCTGATGAAGGCTTTCTACCAACATTTTGCCATATGGCAACTATAATCCCAATGTATAAAAACACAGTTGCGGCTTGTGCAAAAAAAAACTATTGTCTGATTTCTCTCACAGTAGGTCTGTGTTGAATCATGGAAAAGGATAAACTGGCTTATTTGGAGAAATATAGCTTGATAAAATTTGACTAATTTGGCTTTTGATTTGTTGCTCTGCTACTCACCAGCTGTTGTTAACATTTGATTCGTGGTCTAGCATTATAGATATTGACGTAAGTACAGCCGTTGCTCACTTAGACTAAAAGAAACAATTCGAATCAGCAGTCCATCGTAAGCTATCATTTAACCAGAGAGTATCAGTTTTGGTGACAAACTGGAGCTGCATGTCACTGATTACATTTCAAATAGATCTCAAAGAGCTCTGGTTGCAAACTCTTTCTCTACCCCCTCTGAAGTTGTTAGCGGTGTGCCTCAAGGCTCGGTCCTGGGCTCAGTGCTATTTGTAATATATCTCAATGATTTAAATTGCAACAAGCATTTATTAAACGTCTCTAAGTTTGTCGATCATTTTAAAATTAGCACCGAGGTAATTAATTCTGATGACAGTTACGCTTCCTACTGAAATAAAACATATTCATGACTGGGCTACTACCTAGCGATTAACAATCTCTCTTTCTAAATGTTAAGCATTTCATATTGGAAAGACAACCCTTCCCCTACTAATCAGTAACTGGCTATTTGCAAATTTCTTGTTTAAATATCTTCTCACAACTAATACTTTTTAACATTGATTTTTGCTTTTGTATTGAATATAGAACTTGTAATTTATGCACATAGAAACATATCAATATTTCGTGCAAAGTGTGAGTACAAAGAAATATTATTATTATTGTCATTATTATGAAATAGTTCATAATGAAATTAAATTGATGTCATTTAACAAACTATTTTGTTATCGATATGTCAAAGATGAAGGTTACGGACCTTTATTATACGCCCCTCCATGTAGTATAACTATGATTATTAATATAATTCAGCAGCTGTAAAATTTGGAGTGGAACTGCTTTGATATTTCCCCCAAACCAAATGATAGTACAACGAAATTAAACGTATTATTCAAGAAATCTATTTAAAAAATATAACCTTAATAGTGATCCAACCAGCTAAAAACAGCTGAAAAAGGAATGAATGAATCCTAAACTTCTTGAGAAAAAAATTACAAATATAAACTCTGGTGAAAAATCTTGAAAATGGATAAACCTTTGGTTGAACTGATAACGAATATAAAACATGCGAACAAAAAGTTAGCAAAAGCATAAATACAATGAAAAATGAGTATTACAAAGAGTTCCTGGACACTAATAAACTTGATAGTGCCAAAGTTTGGAGCAAACCTAACCAACTGTTGGGCAAAATAACGAAAAACAATATTAATGAATATGCTTTTGTAAAGGAAAGCACTGAAGAATTATGTAACTCTTTTAGTAAAAAAAATTGTACCTCAAATTACTGATATCAAAAACAAATATTGTTTTAAGAATAGTGCTAGGCATTCAGACATGACCAACTTAAATGCCCCAAACTCTGCACAGAACTCTATATCCATTTTGAACCCAACAATTTACGAGATTAAATAAATCCCTAATAACAAAGACATAAAAAAATATGCAGGAGATGACAGATTTCTTGTGGACCAAAACTGGACATAGGAATTTGGCCAGACAAACAGATTCTTAGACCTGTTTTCAAAATAGAAAATCATACTGAAATAAAATATTATATACCTAGTGCCTTACTCCCTGCAATAAATAAAATGGTTGAAAATTTTTTTACTATAAAAATTGTAAAATTTCTTATTAAATAAAACTTCTCAATGAAAAGCAATTTGGTTTTCAGAAAGGTAAAGGGACTACTAATGTTCTTTACATTAATTGCTTTATATTTACTCTTCTTATTTATTTCTTTTCGGCTGTTCTTTTTTAATATAGTACACTTTTTTCATTACAAGTACAGTGCTTTGAAAAAGATATTATGGATTCCTCTTCAAATATTATTCTTAGAAGCAAAGATTCTGATTTGAGAATTAATTTAAACACACCCATTCAGTGGACTAAAAAAGGTTACAAATTGGCTCTGCCTAATTAGGCAAGTATAACAGCATAGACAACATCACCTCAAAAAATAATAAAATGCAGTACACCACAGATGCTACTGCAACCTGGTAAAAAAAAAAGTCACTTGGGAGGCTTATAAAATCGACAATTTGAATACATTTATCAAATTAGGGATAGATGAAAATAGTCACAACAAGGAAGCCATTTCAATTCTTCCAAATCTAATCACTTTAAGAACTCACTTGATTCGAAGTACAGAATATCCTTTTCGGGTGACAAGAGCTTGGCTCGAATCTTGGGATTTGAATTAGGCAAATATTTGAGGAGTCGAGAAATTCAACATACCATCAACATTATGAGTGTCAATACAATTGCCTATGATATCAATATGTTGATATCATAGGCAATTCTTATCTGAACATCGACACTCTTCGCACTTTATAAAAGTGTCATCCAAATTCACTTCCTGAATTCAAAATCATACAGTTCCCTCACAATATAATTTACTTCCCTGTTACTACCACCTTAATCAGAAATATAAGAGTATGGCTTAAGTCTCATACCAACGAGTGGTTGGTTTTGTATAGGTTATCAGCCACCTTTCCGAGGAGTGAGATATAACAATGTCAAGGCCCGCATGGCCGAGCCATTGTTGTATGTCTCCGAGGAAAGTGGCTGATAACCTATTTATCACCCAATTTCACGATCTCAGTCCGACAACAATAGTATAACACGTACACAACAAAGGATGAATCATGCTGACGTTCTTTTGCTCAGATAGGTCGACAATGCGACAAAGATGTCATTGTTGACAGCATTGTTATTCCTTGCTTAGTGAAGGGTTCTGTGCTCTTGTTTATTGATTGTAGGCTAACTCGGTTCCGAAGTACCCCATCACTGTTCATACCGTGGATACTCAACGACGAGCAAGCCCCTTCAGACAACTTCTCTAAATTTTTTTTAGAAGTCGTTTGAAGGGGCTATTCGGCGTTGAGTTTCCATGGTACTGAATTGTAAGTAACCTTTACAGTTCAGCGTCATAATGATTTCGTGCTTCAAGAAAAAATAAATGACAAAACGAAAGCATTTTTTTCTTGCTTAAGCAAAACAAGCTCTTCACGGTGCTGTTTTTAATTTTAATCAAGGCACTAATGTCCTTTTTTCACATCTGGAGCAAGCATGATGTTCTTAAATTCATAACCAGGCGTGATATCCAGGCGTGATATCCGATATAACTCCTCCTTTTGCATCTCAGTCCTAAACCATTGTTGCGATATCGTCGTGTTCCATTGTTAAAGGAGGATGAGATCCTGAAATTGGGTGATAAATATGGAGAGACACGCACGGTGCGACTTCATTTAGGATCTAAAAAAAATTTTAATGACAAGATGCGCATGTTTAGAAAAAAGGGTCAAGGAATCTTTCTTAATTTTAACAATAATAATTTTTAAATGACAAGGTGCTCATGTTTAGAAACTGTTTGAAGCTTAAAAACAAAGCTTTCATAAAATTATTCACAACATCCAGAAAATCAGCCTTGTAGAAGACTACTTAAAACTCAACAAACCTTTGGTGTATGATTCATCGGCTGAATCGTACACTTATCATAGTACACCCCTATTGTTGGCACGAATCTGAACAATGTAAATTTCGAAATCTGTTCACATGGGGAAAACCTAAATTCATTTCTGCACATTGCCAACAGTTATCTTCTAGTGATAGGGAGGTTGTTGAAGGACAATGATTTGAGGATTTGAGCTACGCTGATGCAGATGGAACAGCATTGATTAATAATGCACCGATGTTCCTATTTTCTAATATCAAATACCATCTAGTTGATAAACTAGTCAATGAGTTAAATTATCCAGGTTTCGGCACTCTAATAAATGGACTTCTCACTCTTGGCTCGGTGGAGCAACCAGCATTGCTCGGCCAGTGTTAAGCATTGGATAGTGCTGCACCCGTCACTGCTGAACTAACAAACAAATTGGGATTCAAACAGTGGCACGAGTCCATCATACTAGAAACATCTCCCAAGAGAAGCTTTACCTGCACTACACCCTTGAAACATATCATCGGATTTTTTGAAAATAACGATAAGCTAATTTATGGACCTAAACATGTATTCACTTCCATGAGAGCTAGCGATGAAAATGCAATCTTCAAAGCTGTGGCTGCCTCCAATGACAAAGTTATTCTGCACAGCATTTCGTGGCATGTTCCCCCACGTCATGGCATGGGATAAACAAAAATTTAAACTCTAAAATCTCATCGACCACGGAGCGACCATGGATTTAGGATTTAGACACTTGTGTTATGACAAATGCGAACTCCCTTATAATACAACACTTACAACACTTTAAACTTGGTGGAAGTCATCGGAAAAATTATTGCAGTGTACATTACCAATGATATCCACAGATACGTGATATTATGATGCAACATAGACTTTGGAGTGGCCCATTCCGACATTTCCAACCTAAAATTTTCCGATCAAGACTTTAAAGGTTTGGTATCTCTGTAAACATTTAAGAATATGTGTAAATAAAGAAACGATATGGAAATTAAAAACTTCGATTTTTTTTTCGTGCATATTAAATTCCCAAAAAAATTATGCGTGTCTGATGCCCAAAAACCATTGAGCGCTTTTTTGCACTATGGTGTCATTGAAACGCTGATGGTTTTTATTGCAATCAGTCATATACCAGAATTCTTAAACAATGCAATTTTTCAGAGACAATGCAAATTTTATTAATCCTTTTTCCTTTGGATGAGTTAAATATGAAACACGTTTACGAAAATCATGAAATTGTGGAAACAAGCCTAATGGGGTTTTCGTCAATTAATAAAACGTTGAATGAGGGATGATATAAACGTTTCTTTTTTCACTATTAAACCTGAATGGAGACAAAACGAGTAATCGCAAAATTTAAAAAACGTTTAACTAAAAAGTTTTTAAATCAATGTTTTGGTGAGAAAGAGCAAGAAGAATCGCTACAACAATTTTTTAAACCAGTAGTGAGCACTCTGGTACCAGCAGTCACGGATGTAAACAATTAGTCAGTGGCGTAAGAACTCAGCACATGCAAGGTTAAAGGTTACAAGGTGGAAGAAATTGATGAAGATGACGGTGAAGCATCGGGTTTATCTTGAGCTCTTTCCAAATCGGACATTGGCAACCTGTCTCAATTTTGACCTTGACGTAACTCCCACTCCAGCCCAAATAATGTAAATTACTCCAGAGATTCCTTCCAAAACCAACAAATGTACCTACACGCTCCTAAACTACATATCCTAAGCTCCGGTTCAAGTTAGATATATTTCCACTCCCTGGAGCTTTGTAACATAGCTATGCTCCGGTCCCTTTTTAGTTTGTTACCTGGACAGGTTATCGGTCAAACTGGTAAATATTTCTTGGAAACGTTTTCGAAAATCCCAAAGACACTGACCCAGTATTCAGACTGCAGTATGACATGAAAAATGGTGAGCTGACCATTGGGAATAAATTGGTTGAAATATTGGATAATGATATAGTGGTTGGTGGGAGACTTGGGCTTTGGTGTTTGCTAGTTTTCAGAGATTTGAAAGAATCCTCATCTGCACTAGAAGTTACGCAACTATGTAAAAAATATTCACGCCATTTATCAGAACAACGAGCCATCCTCTAGTAAATCCAAATCAAATCATAGCACCAAGTGCGGGTCAATTATCGCTCCAATCTTGGAAGACATAACAAATTCTATGAATAAAGTCATGGTCATGGTTAAAAAACTGGGTTATTCGAGTGTAGCTGATTACAAATAATATGAGAATTCCAATAACCTGATTAAGAGACTACAGCTTTTGTACATATATTTTTTCATATAATGTGTTTTTAATTTTATAATGTGTTGGTATTGCTTTTCTGATATTTAAGCTTAATTTTTCTATATGTTCATAGAATGTCCAATTGTTATCGAGTTCAAGTCCCAAATATCTGTTACAGTGTTTGTGTATAATTTTTTTACAGTTGCCCATTGAGGTGTTACAATTATCATTACAAATGGTGATGTTGGTTTTTGTGTCCTTCATATGTGATGTTTTCATTGGTATATAGTATGTTTTGTCATCGTTCATTATAAGGTCATTTTGTATAAGGTAGATTCTCAGTTTATCAAAATCATTTTGCAAATGTTTATTCATTTTTTAGTTCTTTTGAGAGTAAGAAGATATCGTCAGCATAAAGTGTTATTTCATATTTCCATTTTACATCTAGCAAGTACATAATTTATAAAAAGAAGGGGTCTCAGTACGGAACCCTGTGGCACTCCTTACTTTATGTCTTTCCAAGTGCAATTTTCATTTCCAATTTTTACACTACATGTTCTATTGGTTAAATAACTTTTTATTATGTTTAACATCTTACCTCTGAGACCACTTTTATAGATTTTTTCAAGCAGAAGTCAAATCTTAGTGTATCAAAAGCTCTACTTAAGTCAATTTGAACTGCCCCCACAAATTTACCCTCATATAATAATAATAATAAGAACAAATAATATTAAAAACAACATACTGCTTACCGACGTGGATCCACCTGACTCCTGGGAAACAGTGACTCCAATTGGAAAATGTCGGTATTATATACATGTGTTTTCAAGACCAAAAAAAAATTTGCACTAATGATAAATGAATCCACTTTCCTACAAACCTGATTCTTGCTTCCCCCTCACCCTGCACTACGTTGAAAAACGTATAAATACGCTCCCCAGTCTTTTTGCCTTTCATTTCAGTAGAATTTTTCTTTTTTTACAACATCTCCTTATATAGATAAAAAATTTAATTTGTATTTATATACTGATATCGTAGTTGATATAGATACTGATATTGTAGCTGAATATTTTTTAGTTATCTTAGGCCACCACAATAAACTTAAAAAAATGTCTTGTGGTTGTTTTAAAACTCAAAAGATCTGCAAAACTTGCCTTGTAATGGGTTTGTTGGCTTTGGTAATGGTTTTAGTTCGTTCTAGAGAGGTTCCAGGAATTGATAAGCTTTCGCAAACAATAATCATGATATTTTACCATAATAATGAACAATTTAATTCAGTATTTATACATTAAAACATGTTAAGTATCTTTATTTATGTGTAGCCATGCATTTGTGTATTGTTTTTTTACGTGAAAATTAACCACTTCTGAAATAGTCACTTACGGATCCTTCCTCCTCGGTGAATCACCGTAGTGGGCCGCGTGTTGTAAAATAATATGTTACTATGATTAAAAAATTCTCAATTCACAATTTACCCACTCGTCGTCAAATTTACGAAGTTTTAACAATCGCATAACACGTCTCAGTGGTGTATCTATGCGTATTATTGTGAAAAAAAAACTAAATTCGTTAAGCCACACCAATATTCCAAAAACAGGCTTACGGTGCACCTTTAATTACCCACAACTGATATCACGTCATGGACATCGCTGAAGGTCGTCAGCTCTGGCCCGGTAACCGGAAACCCTTTCCATTCCTGCTTGCACTCAAACCAACGAAAGCCCACAAGGTATAACGCTCTAGGCCGACGAAGCAAACGGTGTTTCATTTATAAAACATTTTTTGAAATAGCAACTTTTCATGTACCAAACATAACAAATATTTTAACGCTCTTGTAAATTAAAGAATTACGATACTTTTAATCAAAATAAACGTATCTATATGTTGTGGACTAATTACTCCAAGTAAATTGTACTAGTGATCTTTTTCGAGTAGTGAATCTGAATAAACCATTCAATCAAAAGTTTTCTAACAACGACAATATGTTATGGAAGTATATTATAGCTAAGGTTTTTCAAAAATAGCAAGTTAAAACACCTTATTCCAACCTCAATTTAATTGAGACTGAAATAAACGTGAAGTAAAACAACGCTGCTGGAATGCTGTTTCAAATTGAAGATGATCGCGCGACTCCCCCCACGCAAAAAAAAATTGGCGGCTCACGAACGGTGTTGCAGTGGAGCTGACGTGGCATTATCTCAAACGGTAGTTTTGTAAGGATGGATAATGAACTCGACCAATGACATTGGAATTATGTACAGTAATATTCAGAATTTAATTTTTGTTTTAAAATAAGCTAAGGATAAACTCGTTAAGTTTAAACTACGAGTTCTCAAGACTTGTTGACAAAAGTTAAAGGTTTGGGCTCAGCTAACAAGCACCAATACAGGAAGTAATGGTCGTGAACTCGTGATGCTTGTGTATTTCTGAGCTAAACGTATGCATGGAACAAAATAATTGTAGACTATGATTGTCATAAGCAAGAATTGTTAGGCCTCAATACTTCTTTACGTATTTTTAATACTTGAGAATTAATATAGAATTGGCGATATTTGTCATTGGTTTGTTATGCTGCTGGCGTATACTGTTGGATGGTGGTGACGAGATACTTAACCTTCTGAGTAAGATGCTGATTTTGAGAAAAAATTAGTACTTTGTCATAGTCTCAAAAAAAACCCACGTTTTCAGATACATAATTATGGTTCTGCAATAATTTTTTCGCCACTGTAAAAAAGCTCAAAGCAAGAATGGTGAGGATGCCTTTGCACCAGCCTATTTACTAGAAAGTTGCACGATGAAAGAAACCACCCCTCATCTACACACCTACTACAACAGACACCCTCCATATAAGAACACATAGGGGAAGGAAGTAAAACTGCGCCACCAGCAACTCCCCTCCAGCAACTCAAAGAATCTCATGAAGGAGTAAGGGGAAAATACCACACTGCAGAGGTTTATTGGATGAGGGGGGGGGGGATTGAGGCTTAATGGCGCGTCGACAACTTGGTCATTAGCGCCAACCTCAGTCACAGTGCAGTGGTCCGGGTTGCCACTGCACCACACATTACAGAGATGTTATCCAAACCCCTAATCGGAGGTTTATTGGATGAACTGTTCAGAAGGGGGTGTTTGTCCCTTTTTTTCCAACTTCTTCACATGCATAGTTACTTATTAAAAAGTACTAGAGGATCGCAATTCAGTGAATTCTGAACGATTCAAGTCTTTCAGGAAAAATTTCCATCACATAGTAGCGACTTTAATATTGCATCACCGAAAGTGGGTGTAATGGGGAAAAAAATTAATAAAATGTTTCATGGAAGCATGAAATCATCAAGGGAGTTACCTAAATTCAGCAAACTCAGAAAAGAAACTACCATCGTAGCTTCTTGGTAATTTAATATGAATTTTCAAAAGAGTAAATTTCATCTTATCACCTGCAACTTCTAGAAAATGTCTGTCATGTGTAGCACAGTTTCAGCTGTAGTTGATCAATTTAGATAAGGTTTATATTTTATTTCCTTTACGTTCATTGGTCCTTCGTAAAAGCTAGTGTGTATAACGATAATAATCCATGTTATAATTTTCATTGTAGAGATACCATTAAAACTTCAAGAATCAAATACATTTTTTAAAATTCAATTCACTGAAGATAACGATGAGAAAACGAGTGACTGTAACAATAACATAGCGGTAAGTAAGTGTTTTTAAATAACAAAAGAATGTACACAGGAAATTAGTGCTAATTAAGACTGGCAAGTGTTGTTTAGGATCAGTATAGGTCGTCTGTGCCTGAGATTTCTAGATGCTATTCGGTACTCTGACAAATCCTACACTCTATCACAATGAAACATTTTTCGACGAAAATTGAAACCTTACATCGACGATTGAGGGCTATCTACTAGTGTACAAATTTTGTAATTTGGTCTAGCCAAGTTGAAGGTTCAGAGAAAGGCAACATGACCAACTTCTTGTTCTTATTCGTATTCTTCCTCTTTTACTTCTGGTTATGTATCTTTGACCAGTCCTCTGTACAGCTACCCCCTGTGGGCTGGGGGTAGAATAAGCCCACCGTACCCCTGCGTGTCGTAGGAGGCGACTAAAAGGGAACCCAAGATCACGGTTTGCTAGTGTGCCAAGGGTCTGCGTGGCGGAGGGTTTTTTGTCCGTCTTGAACACTAGCAACCTCAACACTACGGTTTGCGAGTGCGCCTACGGTGTGTATGGCGGGCAGGTTTAACACCCGTCGCAAGCACTAGTCCGAAAGAGGTGAAGGGACATCCAGACAAACCGGGCCCGGGGTCGCTGCTTAGAGGATGTTTGGCGGTTTGAATCCCCTTTTGGGTTTGATTCCGATTTGCCCATTCTGGCTACTGGGCTTTTCATCCTCATCCCCCAGCATGTTGGCCGTGTGCTGCAACCTAGTAATCCGTGGAGGCGGAGATCCTGGCTTTCGGGCTTTGGCTCCTTATTCCGGAGGACGGGTGGCCTGGGCGAGCCGGCCTAAGGTCAATCGGCTATGACCTTTCGGGTCCTGTCGATGTGGGGAGGCGGCTTGTACTGTATCCATCTGCATCACGGACCCGAACTGTTTGGGTTATCGAGGGAGGTGGTGTGTACGGCTTCCTTGGTGGCCTCGCCTCTCGGCATGCTTAGGCTGCCACCTCACCGAGATAGACGGCGGTGTTAGCTTCCTGGTGCAGGGCCCTGGATATGCGGCTTCCGGCCCTGCATCACCCGAGTGCCGCGCGGGGCTTTCTTTTCTGGGGAGCGCACCGCCGCGACTTCTTTTTGCTCTCTATGGCAACTTCTTCCCTCCCCTCCCCCACAAAATCTTCTTCCCCCAAAAATTCTTCCCCTCCTCGCCGCACTAGCAAGCGCCAGAGGAGGGAACCTGAGATGGTTGGGCCTAGTGCCCAGTTACCAGACGTTCGTAAGAGTCGGGACCAAGTCCCGAAGTTCCTGGTGGTGACAGGTGAGGGCCGAGATGTTACACAACTCGGTCCTTTCGCTGTCCACAAAGCGCTAAAGGGGATCTGTGGTTCAGATCCGAAGAGTGTCTCTCGGCTCCGTGCTGGGGGATACCTTGTGGAGGTTGTGGACGATGCTCAGGCAAAGAGGCTTTTGAAGGCGAGTGCACTGGGGTTATGCCCGGTGCGTGTGGAGCCGCATCGTACCTTAAATAGCAGTAAGGGGGTCGTGACGTGCTTTGATTTGAGGGGTCTCAGTGATGATGTCATCCTGGACGAACTCAGGTCACAAGGCGTTACGGCCGTTAGGCGTTTGACGCGGAAAGGCGAGAATGGTGCCCAGCCAACTGACACCTTTTTCCTGACCTTTGATTCGCCGGTTGCACCGCAGCACATTACTGCCGGTTACCTGCGGTTGAAGGTCAGATGTTATGTCCCGAACCCAATGCGGTGTTACCGCTGTCAACGCTTTGGTCATACCAGCGGTTCGTGTAAGGCTAAGCCAACCTGTGTTAGCTGTGCTCAGGCAGCCCATGAGGGCACTGATTGTGCTGCCCCGGCGCGCTGCGTCAACTGCGGTGGTCAGCACCAGGCCTCTTCACGGGACTGCCATGTTTATGTTGAGGAACGTCGTGTTCAGGAATTGAAGGTTAAGGACGGGCTTTCCTACTTAGAGGCCCGGAAGAAAGCCAAACTATCGGCGCCGACGCTAACACGTTCTTTTGCCCAGGTGTGCAGTGGTGGTGTGCAGCCACCATGTCCAGTGGGGAGGACCTAATACTGACAACAAGGGAAGGATCCTTGAGGAGTGGATGTGGAGGGGGTCCGTTTGCATCCTGAACGATGGAGCCATGACACACTGTAACTTGGCAACGGGCAATTGGTCAGCGGTGGACTTAGCCTTTTGTTCGCTGGCCATCCCAGTTCACTTCACTTGGGCTGTCACTGCCGATCTGCATGGAAGCGATCACCTCCCCATTGTGTTGTCCACAACACAAGGGGGTTCTGTGGCTTCCAGGCCAGCCCGGTGGGCGCTTAAGCGTGCTGAATGGTCAGCCTTTGCTGAGGCTGCTGTGTTTCAGCGTGCGGTTGAGGACTTTCCTGATGTGGATGAACTTTCCACTCATTTCACTGATGTGGTCCTTGCTGCTGCTCATGCTACTATCCCGCGTACGTCCGCACAGCCGCGGCGGGTTCCTGTTCCGTGGTGGACGCCTGCATGCGGGCAGGCCATTCAGGCCCGCCGGCGAGCGTTGCGTGCATTCACGGTCAGCCCGACTACTGGCAACTTTGTAGCGTTTTAGCGCTGTCGTGCCCGTGCCAGGTATGTCATCCGTGAGGCTAGACGTGCTTCGTGGGCAGCTTATGTTTCGTCGATCACGCGCTCCACGCCTTCTCAGCAGGTGTGGCGGAAGGTGCGCCAGATTTCGGGGAGGAGCGTGCCTTCCCCGGTTTCACAGCTGAAGGTGGCGAATACCGTGATCTCTTCTGTGCCAGATATCGCCAATTGTCTTGCGTCTGCATTTGCGCGGGTCTCGAGTGATGACCATTATGATCCTGGTTTCCTCGGGATTAAGCGTAGAGAAGAGGCTCGCTTTCTTGACTTTCGCGCCGATGGGCTAGAGGAGTACAATTTACCGCTTACCTGGCAGGAATTTGTTTCAGCTTTGTCCAAGTCGCATGACTCCGCCCCGGGGCCTGATGATATTCACTATCAACTGTTGAAACATCTGCCTCTTGCCTCCCAGCAGTTCTTGCTGGGGATGTTCAACCGTGTGTGGGCAGAGGGCTTTATTCCAGCAGCATGGAAGACAGCAGTGGTCATCCCGATTGTAAAACCGGGCAAAGACCCTACTTCTCCTTCCAGTTATCGCCCAATCGCTCTGACTAGCTGTGTCTGTAAACTTATGGAACGGATGGTCAGTGAGCGGTTGGTGTGGGTGTTGGAATCACGGGGATTCTTATCTGTGTCCCAGTGTGGCTTTCGACGGTTTCGGTCAACTATCGATCATCTAGTTGCCCTTGAATCAGATGTGAGGGAGGCTTTTCGCCTGCGTCATCATCTGGTTCAGGTTTTCTTTGACTTGGAGAAGGCGTATGATACGACGTGGCGTTATGGGATTCTCCGTAATCTCTATAACTATGGCTTGAGGGGACAGATGCCACTGTTGCTTTCTGCTTACCTCTCAGGCCGTTCTTTTCGCGTTCGTGTCGGGGCGACTCTTTCCCGCCCGTTTGTTTTGGAGAATGGTGTGCCTCAAGGTGGTGTTCTTAGTGTCGTCTTGTTTGCTATAGGGATCAACCCCATTGCTCAGCAAGCTGCTGTTCCCCAGTCATTGTTTGTCGATGACTTCGGCCTGCGCTTTCGGGCAGCTCGCATGCAGACCTGCGAGCGGCAGCTACAGCTGGCAATTAACAAAGTCCAGACCTGGGCGGTAAGTAATGGTTTCCGGTTTTCTCCGGACAAGACTGTGTGCATCCACTTTTGCCGCCAACGAACACTGCACCCGGATCCTTGCCTGTACTTGGGGCAGGCACAAATTCCTGTTGTCCCACAGGCACGTTTCCTGGGTCTGGTGTTCGATTCCAGGTTGTCTTGGCTTCCACACTTACGCCAGCTTAAAGACAAGGCTTTGCGGGCGCTTAACATCTTGCGGGTCCTGTCGGGCACTTCATGGGGTGCCGATCGCGCTGCCATGTTGCGCCTCTACCGAGCCCTTGTCCGCAGCAAACTTGATTATGCGTGTATGGTCTATGATTCGGCTAGTGACTCCACTCTCCAGATGTTGGACACAGTGCATCACAGTGGCCTGCGTGTGGCGACTGGGGCTTTTCGAACTTCTCCAGTGGTCAGCCTCTATGCTGAGGCCTCGGAGCCACCTTTGGCCATTCGTCGGCGACAGCTTGCCATTCAGTATGCTGTGCGTTTGCGTGCTGTGAAATCCAGTCCTGCTTGGTCCATGGTTTTTGGGCCAGACTTGCGAGTCGGTAGACGCAGGGTGGGTAAGGGTGATTTCCGCGATAGGCTCCAGCAGTCCTGTCAGGAGATAGCCTTTGAAATGCCCTGCGTCTTGAGGCTTGAGAGAATGCCAGTTGCCCCTTGGCTTGTCCCAGGTGGCAGTTTCATTTTTGCTCTGGCGTCCCTCCCGAAGGGTTCCACTCTACCAGCAAGGTACTTACAGGAGTTCCGGTGGCTGAGTTCTCAGTACGCCGGTTATCAGCGCCTGTTTACTGATGGGTCGAAGTCCGACGTTGGCGTGGCGTGTGCTTGTGTGTGTAAGGGTGTAACGGTTGCCCATCGCCTTCCATCAGGCTATTCTGTGTTCTCTGCAGAGCTTTTGGCTCTTGGTTTGGCGGTGGAATGGATCCTTGACCTTCAGGGCACGCATTTCATTGTCTTTAGTGATTCCATGAGTGCCCTGGAGTCCTTGGCGAATTACAATCCTCGGAACCCCTTGACACAACGTGTCCAAGCTTTACTTTCCCGCTTGCCTGGCCAGCGGAAAACCGTGCTTTTCTGCTGGATCCCGGGCCATGTTGGGATAGCAGGGAATGAACAAGCTGATTCTGCTGCGAAAGGGGCCCTTTCTGGCCCTCTCGGTAGGGATCTCAGCCTTGTTCCCTCAGATGCCTTTCCAACTCTGCGTCTGAGGTTACACGCTTTTTGGCAAACCTTGTGGGACAGACAGGACGGTAATAAGTTACGGGCCATTAAAGGCACTGTCGGGGAGTGGCACTCGGCGTGTCGCCGCAGTCGCCGTGAGGAGGTTGTGTTGGCCCGTTTGCGAATTGGTCACACCCGGCTTACTCACTGTTTCCTTTTGCGGGGGGTTGACCCTCCTGAATGTTCTTGGTGTCGACGGCCACTTACGGTCCGGCACTTACTTGTTGATTGTCGCCATCTTGATGGTGTTCGTCGTCGGTTCCATCTTCCGCATGACGTTGCGCGTCAGTTGGGCGATAAGTCTGTCCTCCTGTCCGGTGTTTTTCAATTTTTGCAGGAGGTACAGATGTATGACAAGATTTAGATTAGGGGTTTGGATAACATCTCTGTAATGTGTGGTGCAGTGGCAACCCGGACCACTGCACTGTGACTGAGGTTGGCGCTAATGACCAAGTTGTCGACGCGCCATTAAGCCTCAATCCCCCCCCCCTCTGTACAGCTAAAACTATATGACCAAGAACCTGGGTAACGGCTGAAGTCAGGAAAAATAGGTTCATCTAATAATCAACTTCTCCTAACGCACAGAAGCACTGCAAACCTAACGTTGGTACAGATTCTATTCCTATTAGATTCCTGGATACTGTTCAGTACTCTGACAAATCCAACACGCTTAATGTAAATCTATATCGGTGCTAAATGTTACATTCTGTGCAAGAGCAGTTGCAAATGTTCATATTCATTGCAAATACGAATTGACGTCTGAATTGTACCCACTGTTCGGTGTAATTGTGTCCTTTAAATAACTTGCTGGATATTGCTCTTGTAAACTGACAAGTCTGCCACTTCAGATTTCTTTCAAATGTTGAATGTAGAAGAAATAGGCTAGCTGATTAAAATTAAATTGATGAATGCGTCATATCAATTGGTAATGTGCAATGGACACCACCTCAAAGTTAGGCTAGACATTTTAAATGATTGTTGTCCTTCCAATTTCCATCAAATTTACAACACAGAGTAATCAGTTTCAACGAAATTAAACGGCGAATGTTCCATGGGCTTTATTACTCTTTAATGGGCGCCAACGGGACATTAGGCGGCCATTTTGAAATTATGGATATTGGCATCGAATTGACTTAAAATTTAGAACGTTGACAGGCTCGTTGCAAAGAATTGAAATGGTGAATGTGTCATGGTCGTAATTATTAATCTGTTAATAGCCACTTTCTTGAAATTTGGTCGCCATTTTTTAAATTATGCCTATTATCATCCAATTTCCGTCAAACAGAATATACACGAGCTAGGAACAAATAGATTTAAAAGAGGCATGTACCATGGCCGTATTTAATGTGTAATGAGCGCCATCTTAAAATTAATCAACTGTTCTGAAATTATGTGTAATACCTCAATATCCCTGCAGTTTAGATCGTAGACAAATTAGTTGCTTCAGGTTAAGTAGCAAATGTGCACTCACTGTTTCGGCAGAGGTATTATATTATTTTCCCGATTCAGTGTATTTTGTGTTGTTTACATTAAAGGAAGAAAAGTTAATAATTCCCTTTTTTCCTTCAAATGTAAAAGTAACGCGTACTAATAAAAACAAAACGGAGCTTTATAGTGTTATAGTACGGGTCTGAAAGTCAAGCCATAGTTCTGACACGAACAATTTTTCACAGTAAGGGTGAAGACATCAAATTTCATCACAAGAGGCTTCCCCCTACTACAGGGTGGCCAATTGACCGTCAACGACTTTATTATGAGGATTACAATGTGACCTGACCTGACTCCTCCTGATTTATTCCTGTGGGTCTACATTAAAGACCAGCTGTCTGCAGCACATCAACATCCTGGGAACATACAATAGCTTAGAGAGCGCTTTATTGAGTTGTGTCATTCAATTACACCAGACTTGAAAGCGCAAGTTTGGTAGAACTTTGACGAACGGCATTGTGTAGCATCTTGGGCGGGGAGACACTTTGAAAGCATTGTGTTGAACTAGTAGTATTTTTTCGTAGGGGAAAACAAAGACTTTTGCGCCCTTTATTTTCTTGTTTTTTTTATCCGTTTCACGTGATGTTCAAAGCTCATCTCATTTAATTCGATACAACATGTGCTCTCCAGACCGGAGTTCACACCCAATGGAAGCTCCACAACGGTCAAACTGACCCGAATGTTTATATGGCAGAAAATGGTCTAATCAACATTTTTTGTTAGAATTTGTTTGTCCTGTCGTTACGAATTATTTGTTGTTAAGAATTGTTCGTTACGAATTTGTTTGTCGTTAAAATAGGCACACGTGTAGGTCTATACTTTCTAGACCTACCATTCTTTTTAGTACCTTTTCAGTACATTGAGGTCATTATTACTCCTTAGTCGACTGACCTTTGGTTTAGTCATATCCTTTGGCCTAATGCGTACTTCCATACCTCTCAAAATACTTTAGACGCCGGTACACGTTACAAGCCTACACACTTTATAGGCCTGTTCACTTTCTAGGCTTCCTTTTTTTTTAGTACTTTTCAGATCACCCTTTGTACTTCCGTTCAATTACATAGCAATAATTCAGAATCTTATGGATATTTTGGTTTTAATTATATTAAGAGAAGTGCAGGATTTCTTTGTTACGATATAGCATACATTTTTCATTAATGTCTACACACAAAAATGATCAAGTATTAATCTGTGAACTGAAAACGGAAGAAGATATTAAAATTCGTTATGTGTTTACATGTATTTCTGAATTCTTGAAACTTTTTTCTACTGGAATTTCATTAGCTGGATTTTGTTTCCTGCCTTTAAGTTTGTTTTATTAGGACTAACATTTTCTAAAGCATTTGATACAGTGCTAGATTTCAATACTAAGTAGCAGAATTTATGTTAGAAACAAAATTCTGCCACCGAATTTTAAATAAATCAAAAGGGATAACAAAAGTTATATACATTTTTTCAAAAGAAAGTAATTTTAGAGAGATACTAACATGTACTCCAATAGAACGATAGTTGCAGAATATGAAATTAATGGATGTAAATTTACAAACACACATGATTTTACAGGGTTTTAACTTTTTTTATGGATGCAGTTCTGTATGTAGTCTTCTATTGTGAACATTCGTAGCTACTTCTCTACCACTTTCACATTCTGCTTTTTCATATATTCTATTTTATTTTTTTATTTTTTAATAAAAATTGCCTACACAGTACTTACATCTGGAGCTTAATCAATTCTTGTTTGGGTTACTTTTGAACATTAGCAAGAACATGTGATGTTTCAAATGTAATAAAAACCGAAAACTGTTTACATTTATTTCAGAAATATTTATCAACATAACGTATTCATTAATAATGAAGTGTCCATCAATAATTTATGTTTTTGGTATTTTTTTTAGGTTTTATCAGTTTCTCATGGAATATATCCCGTGCCCATTTTTGCCCGTGCCTGTATCCCATTTTACAAGTTTGTGTTGAAATAACACACTTCAACTTATTTTCAACTTTCTCTGAACCACTTTGAATTTTATTTTCCTCACAGACAACTATACATGGAACCGAAGATACACCTATTGAATCTTACTTATATCATCGCTCTGCAATTAATAAACCAGAAATAGGATACAATTTGCGCATTACGGAAGTAAGCATGAAACGTTACATCTAAAACCCGTCCTTTTCAGCAATTTTTTTTACAAAATGCTTCTTCTCTGTGTGCAAGACGAAACTTAAATGGCATGTCTGAGATCAGTGGTATGCGTGTTACCCAGCTCTATGTGGCCTGCATACAAAATCTAGTTTTAAAACATTAAGCTATGGTGGATTTATGCATCGAATTGTTTGCCTTAACGTGGGAGAATCTTAAGTTAAAGTTGAATCTTACAGTAGTTACTTCAAGCTGTTGGTCAACACAAACAACAATACACTCTCGATACAATTCATGAACGATTTTGCCCTTGTAAACTTAAAACTTACGCAACACTGAACAGACTAAATTTTAGATCAAGCCCATTGTTATACTAACATTCCAACATCATTTACAAAGCACCATCATTAATGTATGGCTTGCCTGCAAGAATGTAGTTGTTTTAAAAAAAAACAGCATCATTAGAATAAAATGAGGAAAGATTGTGCGATGAACTGAAAATATGAGTCCAGTCCAGCACAAAACTACAAGACCATTTTTTCTCAAATCAAATCAGCAGTTATTACGTTATAACAGATCAGTTTAACGACTTATACCTATCATTTGCAACAGCAGCGTAATAAACAACTCATTAAAACTATATCAACAAATCGTTTCAGCTGCGCATGTGTAAAAAAAATACAAAAAACCACACAGGAGAAGAGTTGTGTTCCATACGCCCCAGAATATCGTCACTTTACCCACCGTATATAGTAATAATGGGGCTACTGTATTCTTCCTTTACCATTGAAGTACTGATGATATAGTATGAAAGAATACATTGATTAAGATCTTTTTCTCAAGTTTGAGACTGATTTACTAATTCACAAAAAGAAAACGGGTCGAATAGATTATTAATGCAGGTAAGAATTTGCTAAAGGTTGGCAGCTCAGCCATTTTTAGCACTCCTGCCGTGTTCTAGTCATTTGTCATTGTTTCATTTTAAGCCTACAACAACGTGCTCCATCAGTACCATGGCAACAACAGAATGGAACCAACAGCCAACTTGGTGCATTGCCATAGGGGATCCCGTGTGCAGTTTAATGATGCAAGCAAATAGGTTTAATGATGCAAGCAAATAGGTTGGATAATCTCGTTCTACACCATGGTTGCTTCCATTTGCATTACCGTAGGCAACCGGAAGTGGTTGTATGACGTCATCAATATGGCCGCCCGACATGTGTGATATAAATACTTATATCCCTGCAACCGCTTGACCGATTTAGTGTTTCTGAGGCTCATTTTAAAGATATTAAGATGTGCTATCTATAAAGTCCTATGCTTCAATGCCGAAAATGCAGAAGGTTTCACGGCGAGGGCTCGCAAACATTAAAATACCAATTTTTTAAACACGTTTTGACACTTAGTTAGAAATAACGGCTAAACTATGCGATTGGTACAATAGTTTCATAGGAACTAGATCACGGAAAGTTCAGTTATCTTTCAATAAAGCTGCTGAAACTTAATATCAGTCGAATGGTTCGCGAACTATCAATGCTGAGGCAAAATTTTGGGGAGTACTATTGGCGCCCCTTTTAAGAAGAAAAAACCCAAAAATTAGCTTTTAACAGGAAATGCTGAGATATTTGGGTATCTGGCAGTTTTAACCTAATTGAACATACTGAATCCGAACCTAGCTAGTGCCAAGTCGAATTACACTTTCTAAGTCCGGAATTAAGATGGAGTCCAAAAAATGACCACCAAAAACAATGTTTTGCTTGTAGTGTCTAAGCCAATGATGGCACTAAGGGTAGGCCATCCAAATATTTCACAGCCCCGCACCCCCCCCCCTCCCCCAAGCCGGCCCCCAATGCCAACACTCAGGCCACCATCAACAAATAAAATAATCTTGCAGACTAAACTTGAAATCAAATAAGTAAACTGGGATTTGACTTTTTTGTTTTATTTTATTCATTTATTTTTGTAGCAAGTTTGCAAAATATGTATAGCCTAATTTATTTTGTGTGTTATGGGATGCATTTTACAAAAAAAATTTGGACTTCATTGAAGTTTATCTTACGGTCTGGTTAAATTAAACAGAATAAAAGGGCCTAAATGGGCTGTCATGAAAAAAAATCCTTAGCCCACTCTTTTGTCCAGATGTACCCTCAGACGCCCTTCTCCTCATCCCGCCAAACAATTCAGTCCTCTCGCCGTCACTTATCTAGACCATTTTGGAATAATCCGGTTACGAACTATGTTTAGAATACAATTTCTTTCAGAAACGTTTCTATTCAGATTTTGCGTAAAGTAACTCCATTGACTCAAATTCGTCATTTAAAATTCTATTAGGCAATTTTATGTATTATGTACATACAACAGCGCACATGTGTATTGTAATTTCCGACTGTAAACAGCTGCAATGTTAGTCAGCTTCACGAGTAGATTTTTTTGTTTTACAGGTAAAAAATCGGAACACTTGGACACAACCGTGTGGAACTAACGAAAATACAACCAACTGCATTGGACTTTGTATAGAAAATGCTATTTTTTCGAGGAATTTAAGGAAACCTTGCAGGTATGCGTGCTTCAGTAATTCTAGAACTTCTCAGCATTGTTACAACAACAATTCAAGGAGTATATGAAGAATTTACAGAATCCCAGTTTATGGTTTTATGAAATGGTTTTCTAATTGAGTACTTGATCTTATTATTTTACGAACAAACTAGCTCTACAGCCCTTTGTGGGATGTGCGAATTCTAACGCTGAAGTTGTTTATTACTCAACTGGACTTGGCCAGAAAGTAGTCGGAGCCGATGAAAATAAGAAGGCACCTTGTTTCCTGTGACATCCCAGGGAAGATTTCTAAAGATGCAATCATACCGATGGACCGTTGCTGTGCCAGATTATTGTGAAGCTGGAAGTTAACGTTCTCCGTGAATTATTGCTGGGATAGTACAGTAGTATGCAGCAGCATGAAACGCGTTTCTTACGTGGGGCAAACAATTTATCTCTATTTTCAACTATTATCCTTTTCCCCTATTCATTGGAGCAGTATGTCAGTCATACCGGGTTCGCCCGGTGTTTTGTTTCGAGGTGTTCGTCCAGTGCTTGGTTTGACAGGTAATTTTCTTTCTTTTCGATTCGTGGTTTTCTTTCACCTCTGGTTGTTTCCCAGTTTTCGCACGGTGTTGCCTGAACGTTCATTTAGATGGGTGATGTGTCTCCTATAATATTCCTCCTTTCCTCCATCTTCTACCTTCCCTCTCCATCGTAGTGCCTGTCCCACTGCTTCCCTGCCTCCTTTACAACACGTAGTGGAATTTAGATGAGTAGTTGAATTAAATACTTTCCCTCCCCCTTTTCTCTTCTCTCCCCTTTCTATCCCTTTTGTAGGATTTTACGCAATTTGTGAATTAAGTTTCCCCTTCTACAGCTTTTATTTGCCTCATTCTGCGGTTTGTAAACTGGTAGACGAGGTGAATTATTCGTACAAGGTATTTATTATTACTCATTTGCATGAGTAGTTTGCATGAGTTGTGTTGTACACTGTTGGATTGTTTGTTGCTGGACTGTACCTAGTAGCTTCCCCATTGTTTTATTCTTCACTTTGACTTGTAAATCAGTTCGCTTCTTCACCAAAATTCGATACGACGCATTATGTTAGTTTTCCTCTAAGTGCCGATGCGCCATGGCCGTCGTTTGCCGTTCCGTAAGTAACGACTTCATCATGTAAGTTTTTACCTCGCATCCAATGATCTGCTTTCGAGTAATTTGTCCTCATTGCAAACTACTATATGTCATTAGAGATAGTATCATGAGTTTTGAGTTACCAAATACGCCAACTTCAGTTTCAAGTGTTGCCCCGTACGTTTGTAACTACAACCGATGTTTCTGAATTCTTGTGTCACTAACCCATGTATCTGTTCCACGCTACTCAACGTAAATGTTTCAACCTAATTGCACCCTAACCAAAACTGTATCTGTCATTCCCAAAAATGTCCGAATAAACCAGTCGAGATTGTCGTTACCCCAAAAACCGTATTGGATGGTCGTCTGTTTTACTGAGTACTTCCTTGGCCTCTGGAAGTTAAAACCATCTTCCATCACATTAACGATGACAACGTGTTCGTTGCACCAAACTGACATTAATGGTAGCATAGCAGAATTGTAATAGTAAAATATCGCTCTGTTCCAAACGTTTCCATGTAACTTAGTCGGCACATGTTCCAAATGAAAAAGTTTAGCTTCGATTGCCCAGCTATAATTCGATCACCTTATGTAGGAATTCGGTGAAGTTGGGGACAGTCGGCGACGAAGACGGTTAGTGATTCTTGTTTTAGCAACGTGACCCTTGACCGTGAATAACAGTCCTGTGCACAACACGACCAGAAGATTACCTAAACTAACTCCTTTGTGTCACGAACTTTTCCCGTTTTTTGCTTCGTGTTCAACGCAAGAGACTGGTCACTCAAGCGTCAGATCAAGAGGGATAAATGTTTCCAAATGTTCTCGACGAAAGCCACTCTCAGAGTCCATGCAAACCGTTTTTGGGGAAAAGTTTTTTCTGCAATCAAGGTGCGAACCCTGTACTGCGAGTTTCCATGTGTCCCCTGGTTTTATGTGGCTTGGGACAAAGTTGAAAAACAGGTGATCTAACGAAAGAAGATTGCAAAGAATTTTACAGGTTAAGATTAAATCGCATTTAAGAGTATACAATTCCAATAGCTGGAGACCAGTCATGAATAGTTGTTCAGTATAGCCTAACTGACATAGTCCAGGAAACTTCTTAGTAAATTTTTGTTGAACAGATTCGATCAAATCAATATCTTTCACCAGTTACGGCGACCAATAAACGGCGATACATAATCCAGAATCGGGCAAAAAAGACTTTGAATGCCCGTACCTTTGTTTTAAGGTTTCCAGATGTAAACATCTATTTACAATAGCTAATCTGCGGAATGCCAAAGAACTAGTTTTACTGCAATGAAAGTAAGTTTTTAGATCCCTAGAAAACCAGATGCCAAGTCTTTTACATCCTCCACGAATGGAGGACTATTTCCATCAAATGTATTACCATAGTTTAAACTCCCAGGACCAATATGAAAAGAAAAACATTTCGGAGAAGGAACTGGTAGCTGCCAAATATTTAACCAATAAGAAACTCGTGCTGTTTCCTCCTCGAGAACACAAGAAATACCTGGTAATAAGTAAACTGCAGTTCATTTAAGTTTGGCTGCAAATTTTATGCCGAAAGGTAAGAGGATCCCAAGTCCAGGTCATTTAGGTACATCAAAAAAAGTAATGGGCCGAGCACCAATCCATGTGGTGCTCCATTCGACACTTTGACCTGGTGTGAGAGTGTATTTTCAATAATTACCCACTGGG
The DNA here is from genome assembly GCA_023313725.1 of Lithobius niger. NCBI lineage: Eukaryota > Metazoa > Arthropoda > Chilopoda > Lithobiomorpha > Lithobiidae > Lithobius > Lithobius niger. The sequence continues at coordinate 7,426 of JAHWFP010033544.1, read as the reverse complement.
AGTGGGTTATTTATCAACACGACTAATGTTTATTCAACACTTGACAGACATTGCTGTCTAGCCACATGGCTTTAACATTGACTCAGCTTTGAATCCGCCTTAACACTCTTCATTAACCGTACTAAGAAGACTTTTTTACCATGTCTTCAGCATTCGGTAACAAAGTTGAACCACTCTCGACGTGGCTTTAACACTGAATAATTTTTTAACCATCATTATATGGAAATATGATTATTACTGGTGTCAGTGTTTTCACATGGTAATATTACCCCCACTCCCACAAAACGGCCCTCTTTCCTTGAAGAGATTGATAATATTTACCCTCTGATGCGCTTACACGTTTTTGAGAAAAACGTACATTAATAATTGTGTTATGGTTGAAAAGAGCGAATACTTATTTCTTAATCAAACCACACGCTAGTACGCACTATGTTATTGCCTTTAACAGATACTTGTAAACCACGAACTCATCGTTAGTATTGGCAACAGTGGGACCTTTCCCATTTTACCTGGCTGTAATCCTGTAATTTCTTTAGTTACATTGTTTCTAGGTGCCTTGAGTTGAACATTGTCACCTAAGCTTTGTATCACAATCGATGTAGCTACAAACTAAATCCTTTGTATTATTATACAATTATTACAACCCCGACATCGCTTCTCCCTCTCTCGACTCCTCCTGAAAATTCTTGTTTCTTGATTGACTTTTTTATTCCCTTCCTACGACAAAGTCGTGCGGACGTACATTTTTAAAGGCCTTTGAAAGAAACAAAATGGTGACTTGTTTCTTAAAGATCCCCATGGATATCCAAGCAAGTAATTATAGCACATTAATGATGTTTTCCTGCCTGCACGCCGAATTTTAAAGGGACTTTTCCCCAACATAGGGCGCCGGATCTTTGAGATGTAAAACAAAAGAGAGAATGTAGAAGGCTACTAACGATTGACCAAAAAATCCCTAGACCAGCAATAAACCCATTAATAGACCACAATTCTTCTTAGTACTGGTTTATTTTGCCTTTGACCATTAATTCTTCTGCTCACCTTGACTTTCTATCCACGTGTTTGTTATATAAGATTCGACAACGGCCTTGAAAGCGATGTGGGAGTGGCCCAGGGTTGAAAGTGGGGACAATACCTTTCACAATTGCGAGATCTGGTTATATCAAGTTTCCCCATGCTCTGCCCTTGGACTCTACTTTTTCACAAATGGTAGCAAGCCTCCTTTTAACGAACTGGAACTGAGAGTAGAAGAAAAATCCCTAAACGAATCATGCAAGGCACCTAGGAAACAACTTCTCCTCCCCTCATCATCGAATGTAAGACCAAGACGCAATGAACCTCAGAGTGAAACTAGCTACTGTGCTTTACTGAAATCATTTTTCATCAGAGAAAGATGGAAGATGGAGATTTCATCAGTTTCAACCAGAACCACAGCAACAAATGAGAACATCGAAGTCCAAGAATTACTATAAGGGTATAGAGCCGCTCTATGGGGCCGAAAATTATAAAACTTGGGAGTGCACAGTTTGTGTGACAAGCTTGAGAAAAAGGATGGGACCCAGACATCTCCCATACCACAAGCTAATAACCCCACAGAAATTCATGGGGGAATCAACTCAACAACAGCTGTCTCATAATGATGGCGCTGACGATGGCTCCTGATCTCTGTGAGCAGTTTCAGTCTGTAAGACTCGCAAGAACCATATCGTATCGCCTGTCTAATGATTATGCATGCACTGGTCACGACCATCAACTTCATCGTTTAGCTAACCTTACTAATATCTGCATGTGGTCTACAAAAGACATAAGTTCATATGTCAAATGAGTAAGGGGACTGTAGAAAGACATACTTCAAACTGGGTACCAACTACCAGAAGTAGACGTTTGCAGATGGCTCGTACATGGAATATCTACACCAACATCGACCATGGTCAGGGAAACCATACTAAAAAGTGGCAGACAACTAATTTTAATCTTATCCAACAGGAATTACAAAACAATGTTACTTACGTGCATCAAGAAGGCTTGTTACCATACACAGGACCCCCCCAAATGTCTTCAGTCAACCCCAAAATATCCTCCAAAATAACCAATGAAATGAGACTGTTCACCTCTTTTGGAGAATCAGAAGTAGTTACCAAGCACATTTTCACTAAGGCTGAAATCCGGATCGTTGCAGCCTCTGCTATAAAACCAAGAACCACACCTTCCCCACTTGATGAACCTCCAAACGTTCAAGATACAAATAAAGAGGATTGATGTGGGTGTCAACACGAGTTTTAAGGAATAGCAACTTGTATTGAACCCAAACTGTGAAGTTTTTGTAGCTCATTCCAACCACAGGGAGAATACACAGAATAAAAACGATCCACCTGCTGAATTAGAGCAGGACGTCACATCTTTTTCCGACTATTCAGAAGAATCATTTGAGGTAGACCCCATCAATGCTGGTGAATATTACATTTTGACACCACGAGTGCTTAATCCACTGAATGACCAGAAGACCTCCTGGAGGTTGAACCACAGCCATGAAACTCCCGTACTTCACCACCTTACCCATTTTCTGTTGTAGTGGCATACCTGTCACCATGTGGATTTGCATCGGATACTCCCATCAGTCTACCGAGAGTGACAAGTCAATCCCGATGCAGACAAATAGAATGAAGCCATGAAGTTGAAAGAATTCAGTTTCTTAGAGGAAATGGGGGGTGTTTAAGGTGGTGCACCAACCTTCGCTACATTCAGTGGCGGGGCAGGACGATTTGGTCCTGCCGATTTGGTAACGAACAATTTGGTCCGACCGATTTGGTCCCGGAGAATTTGGTCCCAAGCCGATTTGGTCCAAGGACAATTTGGTCCCGGGGAATAAATGTTTTTATTTTTTTATTTTTGTGTATTTGGAGTCCTTTTTTGGGGTTGGGGGGCAAACTCCACATAAAAGGCCCAATAGCGTTTTTGAAAATATTTTAATATTTTCTTTAATGTGGTTGTGCTAGAGGGGTCTTTTTTTAGGGGGGGGGGGCACTAACTCCCCAATGCTGTTTTAAAAATATTTTTTATTCTTTTTTTTGTGTAATGGTAGTCTTATTTTTCGTACAGCGGGGCAACTTGCACCACAAACAAGGCCCAATATTGTTTTTTTTTAAAGAATGTTTGACAGCCAAGTAATAAGTTTGAGCCTCTTGTGTCAACTCTTCCTCCCCCTTCAGTTGCTCCTGTGGCCTGGCTTGACATTCCTGAATGAGTTTTGGAAATGGTTTAAGAGATTCTCATCCCGTCTCAAACTGCACGTTTGTGTGTTGGGGTGAGGGTTTGGCAAAAAATACTAAAAACTTTTAAATACTTAAAGTTTTAAATAAACTTTTGTCTTCAATTTTAACCCAACAAAAATTTAATTTTGGTTCCATTGAAGGTTATGCAAATTTTATACATATTTCAAGTTAGCATAGGGTATAAAGTGCAAGGGAAAAATTTTAATTAAAACTTTATTACTGTGCAAAAAATGTTTTAAAAACAGTATTGGGTCTTCTTTATGGTGTATGTTGTTCCCCCCTCCCCACCCCCAACTACCCCTTACACACAAGCTTTAATAAATTATATACACAAAAAGTTTTATATGTCGTCCTAAATTCATTGAAGTAATCAAATTATTACTTACCTGGGACCAAATTGTCCGTGGACCAAATCAGCCGGGGACCAAATTGTCTGGGACCAAATAGGCAGGACCGAATTGGCCGGAACCAAATCGGCGCGACCAAATTATCGCGTAGCCATTCAGGGACGCCCCGGGGAGGGCCCAAAAGTGCGTAAATTGATTTATGCCGTCTATGGAATGAGACAGTCAGGCCGTAGATGGTTCTTGGAAATGAAAACTGTCATGCTCAAATGTGATTTCCTGTAGAGCAAGTAGGACCCATGTTTCTTTATTTGACACGTCGATAATGACGTTATTTTAATGACAATTCACATTGACAACATGCTGTTCTGCACCCCAACATACTTATTGACCTTGCTATGTGTGACCATGGAAAATATTTAACTCTGGTAGAGACTATGAACACCCTGTACCTAGGCTTTTTAATAGATGGGACGTATGTGTCAGAAATACCATACATTAACAAGATCCTTAAGGAATTTCATATGGTGGATTGCGGTCCTGACGGTACCCTCTCTTTGGTCTCCATCAACATCTGCCATTGTGAAGACTACACCAGCCTTTGACCACTCTAGGTACTAGTCATTTATAGGGTCTCTCATATACTTGGGCTCGGGTACGCGCCCTGACATTAAGCTACAGTGTATTTAACCTGTCTCGATATAACATATTGCCCAGAGAATGCCATTGAAAGGCAGCAAAATGAGTTGTCAGGTTCATAAAGGCACAGTATACCTCAAGCTTTTTTTGTCCTTGTCAAGATAAGACGAGGGAAGATTTTTCGGTTGCTAAATCGCTGATCTCCCCATATAAACTCCCAGACTAATTAACCCCAGTCCAGGTACTCAAGAGTGTAAGCACTTCTTGTGGCTACCGTAAACCTTTTTTTTTCTACGCTTAACTAAACAATCTAACCCCTAGTTCAAAGCCGGATTTAAATCTATCTAATACTTTTCTTAACCTATTTTAAAACTGAATGGCTTGCAACTACACTAACACCCTGTTCCCATTGTTTGGGACAGAAAATGTGTAGACTGGTCATACTATTAAGCATGATACTTGACCAGTTAATAATGTATTGCTTACACAATTAATACTTGTTATTACTACTTTGTTCATCTTTGCTCTTAAAATAAGCTGGCCTAAGATCCAACTCACAGCCACTTTAATATTACTAATTATGATTCAGTTCTGGGTCAAATTTTATTTTTACCTGTTTACTGAAACGAATGTACCTTCCAACTTATATTTCCTGTTGAGATAAGAGTGGCAGGGACTATTCTTTCCCTTGATGGAAAGTAGTGTTTCTTTGTAAACTTACGTCATGTTCACGTTCATGCATAACCGTAAAAATGCCTAAAATTAGCCAATGATTGTGAGCTATTACCTCGCTGCCTCACCACAATTAAACTTCTAGCCAGAGGGGGTGTGAGGGAAATAGTACCCCCACTCCCACAAAACGGCCCACTTTCTTATGAGAGTGAGTGGTAATATTTACCCTCTGATGTGCCTACATGTTTTTGTGAAATACATACATTAATAATAATTGTGTTATAGTTGAAAAGAGCGAATACTTATTTTTTTTATCAAACCACACGCCAGTAAGCGCACTTAGTTATTGCCTTTAACAAATACTTGTAAGCCACGAGCTCAATGTTGGCAATAATGGGACCTTTCCCAATTCATCATTATAATTCCTTCATATCCCAACTTACATTGTTTCCTAGACGCCTTGAGTTGACCATTGTCACCT
>JAHWFP010033543.1:88900-100006 GCA_023313725.1 Lithobius niger | reverse complement strand
TTTATTCTGCGGCTGAACTGGCGGTTAAGATTCAGAATTGACGAATTCAGGATTTAAAAACAATTAATTAAAAAAAAACAATTAAAGCCGCCTACGGAATCAAGAAGGCATGCCACGAGCTTCTTAGCTATCAGGATGATTTGAAAAACTGTTTCAGTACAATTTACGTAAATTTTGTTCCTGAGAATCTTGAGAACTCTAGAATTTGTGATTCTGGTGATCTAGTACGGCCGTAACAATCGAGCCATTATCAAACTTTATTCTGCGGCTGAACTGGCGGTGAAGATTCAGAATTGACGAATTCAGGATTTAAAAACAATCAATTAAAAAAAAAACAATTAAAGCCGCCTACGGAATCCAGAAGGCATGCCAATCAGGATGATTTGGAAAAACTGGTTCAGCAAAATTTACGTAAATTTTGTTCCTGAGAATCTTGAGAACTCTTAGAATTTGTGATTCTGCTGATCTAGTACGGCCGTAACAAGCGAGGGCTAGGGAGGAAACAGATAAAATGCTGAAGAGGATGCAGGGAGAACATTTACTTTAAGGCATCGTCATTTTCTCTCTCTTCCTGCTTTTGTAGGTCGGTCTAATCGGTTCTTGCTAAAAGAGTTTGTATCGATCGATAAGGTTTAAAAACTTTCAATCGTTTACTGATTATGGAAAAACCACAGAGAAAAATGGTTATCGTGCGCTTGCTCTGGTTTGACAGATTTTGTGGTGGGATAGTGTCAAGTGGAATGAGTGAAACATCAATGCCGGGGAAGGGGGGGGGGGGCATTCAAATGATCTGTTTCGCCCCTCCATAAAAAAAATTCGAGCTGTAATCGATGTGAATTTTGGTACAAAGTCTTCCTGTATACGTCTATTTCTTTTCGTTAAGTTGTTTGGGGTTGTTTGGCACAGTTGTGACAGTTTCACTATTCCAGAATGATATTTTCAGTGCGTTCAAAAAAAAAAAAAAAAAAAAAAAATTAAAAACAGCTTTAAGCGGTTTGGTCTTAACTTTCATTTCAGTGATCGAGGACCCGGCATGTCGCCAGCAGCAGCGAAAACAACCTCCAAAGTCAAACACGTTAACCGTAATGCACTTTTACGCACACAAACACGTCGTCAGGAAGAAAGGGTGCGCACTAAGTGGGCACAACACAAACACACCTACAAGAAGGTTGCCCTGTGGCCGGCCCCCCCCCCCCACCCTCCAACCCCTCGAGTCAACATTGACTTTTTACGTTCGTGGGTGCGTGTGTGGCCCCCAACCCTCTGCCCCTTATTTGAACTTTTACTTTTATTGGTTGATTCTTCGCGTGGAGTTTTGACAGCCGCAGGCTGTTCTGGTCCTTCACCCGTTTATTTATAGTTTAAATCAAAACAGGAAACGTTTGTCACACGCAAAATGTGTACGAATGAACGTGAGAGAAGCACACGTCAAAAAAAAAAAGACACATTTCATCTGCACGTTCTAACTTTCATTCGCCAACTTGTAACTTTCATTCGCCAACTTGTAACTTTCATTCGCCAACTGGTAACTTTCATTCGCCAACTGGTAACTTTCATTCACCAACTTGTAACTTTTATTTGCCAACTTTTAACTTTATTCGCCAACGTGTAACTTTTATTCGCCAACTTGTAACTTTTATTCACCAAGTTTTAACTTTTATTCGCAAATTTTTTACTTTTATCTACCAACTCGCGTTGTGGTGAACCATTTGTAGAGAGACCAACAGTGGCGTAACTACAATGAGGCAGAGGAGGCAGCCGCCTCCAGGCCCACCGCCTTTGGGGGCCCCATTCAGTGGCCCCAATTTAAAATTTGTTTGTAACGGCAAAATATTAGAAAGTAAGTTATTGCTATAGTTTCGTGAAAATTGGTGTCTTGGGTTGTAAAAACTTAATTGTTTATTTTTTTAAGAAGGGAGAGAAGGGTTTCACTGGGCTCTCGCCTTATGTGGCAAAAACTGCAATTTGTTTGAAGGGACGCCACCGTTCTCACCTTGTGGGGCAAAAACTGCAGTTTGTGTGATGGGGAGGGAGGGTGGCCTCCACTTGGGTCTTGCCTTGTGTGGCAAAACTGCATTTATTTTTTTAGTGAAAGGGGCCCTCCACTGAGCTCTCACTTTGTGTGGCAATAACTGATTTTTTTAGGGGGGGGGGGGGCTCCACTTCACTGCCGCCTCCGGGCCCCAATTTTGAAGTTACGCCTCTGGAGACCAATTTATTTTCGTGACGCACGATGTAAGAACTTAAAAACGTGTCATCTTCCTGTGTTAAGGATTTTTATAGGTTTGGGATGCTCCCGCCCCAGCATCATGGGACCAGAAGGCGAGAGGGGCAATTTTGCTAGGTAAATCCAATCGGAAAATCTTTGGATCTTTTACATGCCATAATTTACATGAACACTAGACATCACAGGGTTCTCCTCTTCCCGAAAATGCCTAGAATGGCTGAGGTTAGGATCGAGCCCGGGACCTCTGGCACATGAGACCTTGACTCATTGTTCTGTTGTCTGGTTCTGTCTTCTCGATAACTTTGAACCCCTTTGTTAGATTCATTTAAAATTTTTGTCATTCCTTCAATAATCTTCTCGTAAATCAGCAAAATTTGGCAAGGGGTTTCTGAAATTTTGACTCTAGGACTCGAACAGTTGTTAGAGGTGGTTTTTTCGCTGAATCCAGCAACTAAAGATGGCGAACCTTCGGGGTTTTTCACTAGTAATATTTATGTAACGTAATTAAATGATGGAGACTGTCGTTACACTCAGCGTGCCCACTAATAAGCTATGAGAAGATGAGAGTACTTGTCTATAAGAAATAAATGTATTTATCGGTTCATGCTTAACGGAAAACTGCTTAGTAACGCCCTTAACTACGCAAGTATCGTGTTGAACATACTATACATGCATACGCTGAAGCATCCAGCCCCTCGTGATGGAAGTGGCATATTCGGGTCGAATCTTCTGCTGATCTGTTTGCTTAGTTTACGAAAGTAGTCAGGGAAGTTAATTGGAAATTAGTCAGGGAAGTTAATTGGAATTTGGTCAGGGAAATTAATCGAGGAATTAGTCATAGGGCGCAAATAACACTATCGCCAATGCTAACAAAATGTTTATAATATCTGTTAGGTGTATTGTATTACTTCGCCTCACTTGTAGTTTAGGGATCGGCCGATATGTCTTTTTACCGATACGACACGATACCGATGTAGGGTAAACCGATCCGACCGATGTCGATGCCGATAATAATAATAAAAAAATTACGACTAAAAGTTCAAATTCCATACAAATACAATTTAGTTTCTGGTTTTGCTTGGGTTCCCACTGTTGAGATCATCCAAAAAGTTCTGCGCAGTACGAACAGCATTTTTACTCTTGTTCCTACTTATAGCTTCAGTACATTCATCTTCTCAATTATATTTTAATTAAGCTGCTGTTGTAAAACTTATAGTATTTTAACTGTCACATGCTATATTTTCATTACAAACTGAGCAAATGGCTTTGCTTTTGTCACTTGGTTGTTGCTTTTGCTATGCTTGGTGTCAGTTTTGCAGGGAAGACGGTTGCATTTCTTGGCATATCTGTATCGGAAGCTTTACAGAGATCTGATACCGTTACGGCAAAAATACCGATACATACAGATCATCGATACCGATATCAATATCGGACTATCCCTAATTGTAGTGGAACTCTTTCACGAGGTTATCACTGAAACCCATCCAGATGAAATCTAATTTACCTCTGACTGCATCCCATGGACCGAATTCTTTTTGTTCTTTATTACACGATTACGAATTTCTGCCCTCTGCATGTGTATTATACTGCGACTTTTGACTGGCCCTCCTGGTTGACTGATGTTTTAACGAAGTGGAAAGTCAGCACTCCATTTTTGTTTATTCATTGAAATTTTGTCGTGTTTTTTTTTTTTTTACGCGTATCTACGTTTTGTCCGGTTAGTATCAGCAAGAATTTATAGGGTTGGGCGTGAAATCAAGTCGTCTATTGATGCGAAGGGCTTGTTACTGACATCTTCAGGCGATTTCCACAATCACAATCGAATAGGAATGAGTGTGGTCAACGCAGTGCATGATGGTAGTGGGCTTTGTTGGCTCTAACGTCATTGGGGACGGGAAGGCGGGGGGAGGGGTTATTTTTTCGCTGTTGGTTCGTACTAGGGATGGATCGGTTTCATTTTTTCGACTTCGGTTCCGGTTTCGGTTTTCACGCCCACAAAACCGAGGTTTCGGTTTCGGTATCGGTTTTTGCCACCATCCACGCAAACCAGCTATTTCTAGTTTGTTTTCTTGTAACGTTAGTATTACTAGCCTCTAACTCACTCCTGCTTTCACTTTCAGCAGCGTCGTAGACCACGGGCCTAGCTGTGGCACCATTTTCCTCTATTATTTTCTTTTTAATGAGTGTCATTTATACGTACAAAATGATAATTATTAAAAGAAAATTAGAAAAACAATTCAATTCTTGATTTTTCGAACACCGTACAAAAAAACCGTCACAAAATCCGAATCGGTTTCGGTTTCGGTTTTTAGTAAAAACCGAAAATTTGGTTTCGCTTTCGATTATCGACTCAACCCTAGTTCGTACTGCTGAGTTTAGACGGAAACTATCCAGTCGAAAAATTTTTTAAACTTGTTACTCGTTTAATGCAACTGAAAAAAAAATTTTAACGAAAAAAGTTTCGATTAAGGATAGAGCACTCTGTACTCACGGTGTGTCCGTATTGTTAATGAGAAGTGCTGTTTTTAACGACGTGCGAATTTTATTTGGATGGTCGTAAAAAAAAAGGGCACCAAGAGAATGCAATTTAGCTTCTAAACGTAGTTAAAAAAAAAAAAAATTTGTCAGATACAAGGCTAACGCTGAAAACCCAAATTAACACTATCATTAACGTCACATTTTAAGCTTATTTCGATTCGTCTGTTTTTTTTTTTTCTTTTTTTCCGGTAAGGAGTCTTCTTTTCTTTTCTCGGTTTTCAATTACTTTCTTCGTCCCCAAAACCTTCAAGCATTTTTCACTTTCCTTCGAATGGTCCGGAGACAGTGAGTTACAACAACAAACGAATTTTTAGCACCCCTTGAAACCATATTAGTTCTTAAAGAATCTGAAGAGCTTTAGGGACTTTTGGGAAAATGAGTTAAGCGATACAGCATATACATTACGTCGCTAAGAGTTAATAAAGTGGTTCTCGGGAGCGCACGCGTGGGATATTTCTTAGCGCATGAAACGTTTTTTATGACATTGTCTAAAAAAAAAATTCCGAATCACGCATCAGCACTTTCACCAAGCATCTTCTGGAACCGATGACCACATCTGCTCTTTGCTCCATTCACATGATCGTCTTGAAACAAATCTTGCATCTAAAGAATGACTTTTATCAATTAATGTATAACATTTCTACGCTGAACCTGGCATTTAAACATAGATATGTGAAAAGTTATGGATATGTGAGCGTTAACGTGATACGTTAACAACAGTAGCAACAATACAGTCGGCCTTCAGTTAAAGCAGTGTATTCACGATACCATATTCACACTGGTACATGGAGAATGGAACAATTTAGAGGATCGACAAGAAGTGAAGCCCTGTTCGGCTTCTTTAGTTACCATTATACCATCTTGTTTACAAAACATGTGACTCGTCACAAAGCCAACAATACTATAACTACTAACAGCTATTGTCTTCATCCATAACGTGGACATGAAGTACAAACATCTATTGTTGTGACCAGCCGAGTAGGATCCGAGATGGCTGATTCATATTGGTTGAAGAAGCCGGTGAGTTAAAAGGTCATTGGCCCCAGATACCAACATATTGTACTCGACAACAAAACGTAAGCTACTGATTTCGTTTTATTTGGTAAAAAAAAAAATCAAAGCCATCGAATAAAACATAAAAAAAAACCACCGCCCTCACTCACACTCTAATATTACCTCCATCGCTGGTAACATGAAATGCTTTACGCTACTGGTATTAAACAGAAATGGATAAATCGGTGGGTTAAGATTAGTGAATGCCACTGAAAACCGGATTTGCATCAGTTATGAAGTTCGTACGGTAAAAACTATTCTAAACTGAAGGACAATTTCCCCCCCCCCCCCCATTCCTTTCTTGTACCCCATGTTCGTTTCCAAGATGGCCACCACTGGTTCAGATAGTGAGGAAAGGCTGAATCACTGGGTCAGAACTAGTTAAGTGCCACTCATATTAAACTCGTCCTAATTTTGGCGTTCTCATAAACTACGGAAACGACTGCAATGTTTTGCTTCAATCGTTTTATTTTCCTCTCTAGCATGTCCACCAATGGTAATGTCCGTAGACAATTCTAGGAATGGACAGATCGATGGCCCTCAAAATCGTATGTCTAAAGTACTGTGTTACTATACTTCTGGTCTTGAGTCTATAGTGTCCGCGGCCTATCTTGAGTTCTCCGCAGAACGAACACAGATAGTCGATTGTACGTTTTCAGTAGCCGAGTGCCTTGTTGGTATCCAAGATGGTTACAAAACAATGGCGGCCATCGATTACAGCCACCCCCTCCAGGAAGACGAGCCGCTCATAAAATACTAGAAGGACTCAAGATACACCTCGCACACAATAGTGAAAGAACTTTAAACAGCCACGGGCTGTTTAACGAACTTAGCGAAACTACGAATAAACTCTATTTCTGTATAGCAATAAATAATTAGTTGCTGGACAGCAACGGCTCAACAGTAAGGGCTCGTTTACGCAACGAGACCTTCTCGCTCACCGAAAGTTATTTGCTAGGCAACCGTTATTTATTTACGATAAATTTCCCGTTTCTATTGAATGCGTTAATAGACAACAAATTAAATGTATTATAAATAACAACATGGATAAAGAACAAAGTGCAACAGTCATTTTAAACATTGCTACAACATTGTTGCCATTTCACGCTATTTCCAAAATGTCCTATTCTCGCTGGAAAAACAGCTTCTAGCAGTGATCAAACGACAGTAGAATAAATAGCTACTCGCAGCGAGAATTCAGAATCCAACATGGCGTCCATTTAGGAGTTATCGATTCGAAGACAATCCTACGAATGCCGGTATTTAGGGATCTGTCCGTCGTCATGTACCGCAGTAAAAATTGTTTTCTTGTTGTCATAAATCGACGCCATCATGTTACAAGCATCGTACGTCGGGTCGCGAGGCACGAGGAGCAAATTTGCGTTCGCGTTGTTGCCATGGTTACTACGTATGGACAACTCGAAAGCCGTATTTTCCGACAAAGGCGAGAAGCAGCAAGCAGATTTAGTATTGACCAAGTAAAAGCTAGTAAGCGAGAAAATTGTCCTTGCCTAAACGCGCCCTAAGGCAGAAAAGTCCAACTGTGCAGCACAAGCTTTGTGAGGGGTCCTTGGTTACCCCGGTCAATTCGAGGAAGTCTAGTCGAGTGGTAAGCGTTATCACTACCAACTGAATACCCACAACTGACCAAAGGGCTCAAGAAATAATGACGTAGAAGTCAATCACTGTCTACCGTTTCACTTCATCTTCAACATGAGTAGATATGAATAGTTATAGTTAGTGGGATTCAGGGGCGTCTATCTATTGGGGGGAATGAGACAAATGCCTCATTGAAATTTTAGGGGGGGAGACTATCTAAAATCACACAAAAAATTGTTAAGTTTGCCCGCAACGATTTACCTTACAAGAGATGGCATGCAGAACAGTAGAACACATTGTAAGTGCCGACAACTTACTAATAATTCTTCCCGAATCTTACTTTCCCCTTCACCCCCCCCCCCCTCTCCACCACCACCGCCGTCCACCTACCGGTTTCCTCCACCTTGATGCAAAATGAATGTCGGCTGCCTAGTGTAAGCAAGCAGCGTAACGAGTCTGTGAGAAAACGACGAGCTACAAGCAAAAAAAAAAAGGATGTCACCAATACACTCTTGTTAGAGGGCAGTCGCTATCGGTGACGACTCAACCAAACTCTCGACGTGACAGCAAGTTCATTGTTTTTACGCGGGATTATAGGCCTATTGATGTAATCCGCTGCAGCTTTTTGTCGTTTGTCTCTGCGAGTGCGTACTACTGGCACTGGCGTGCCGATAACATCACACTTGTCCCTAGTGGGCCACGGACACACGGTAAGAATACGTTGTTAATTAAACTACGTATTATTTAGGCTACTGGTAAGCTGTATTCAAGGGTGTCGAACTTTCTAATTATGGAGGGGACAAGCCAAAAACCAACAGACAACCAAAATTTCGTATTTCAGGGTAGATGAATGAATTCTTAAAATGTGGGAGAGGTTGGGGTATTCTTCTTATGGAAGTCTTGCACCCGGTCCCCCCTCCCTTCCCAAGTTACAACCCTCGTAGTTTTGTAAAGGGGGGAGGGGGAGACATGGCGGGCGAAGGCATTTAACCGGGCCGGTGGACCAATACGGCTGCCATCTCTTGGCGTCGGTCACTTAGCCAGGCTAGAAAGCTAGCACCCGAAAAATAGCATTTTAACAGTTTGCGTGAGCTTGACTGAATGTAATAAAATCATATGCCACAAGAAAGCGAAAATTTAATAATAAGATGGAACTGTTTATATAGCAGTGTCTAGTATATTTAGAGGATGCTTAGGGGCCAACAGCAAAAAAAAAATACTGGTGAAATAGCTACTTTGCCTTGCTACTTTAATTCCTTACTACCCTACGTTTGGGGCTGATTTACGCAACGGGAAAAGATGAAAGTACATATTTTTTTGTTTCAAACTCTACATGTTTCGTGAGGGGCGAATTCCTCGGCTTGAAAACATGGGGGACGGCACGGGAGTTGTAATTTGGGTTATAACTCATCTTCCCCCCCCCCCACCACCCAGGATTGATGCCTATGTAGCGTAGCGGGGATGGTGATGCTAACGGGGATGGGGACAGGGATAAACAGTCATGAGAATCGGTCCAAATATAGAAAATTAATACGATCATGTTCATTCTTTTCACGGCAGCAATGAACATAGGGCGAGCACAGTAGCAGTGAAAAAGGTTATCGACCGGCAATGTGACAGGACATTGCCGCTGAATTAAGTGTCGACTTAATTATAAACTAGGAAACAGGCTTTGGGCCTGTTGTAGGCAGAGCGAACGGATCTTCATTTCAAACTTTATATTTAGTTTTTATTTTAATGACGATACCACATTTGTTAATAATTCTTAAAAATCTGGGTGCAATACTTAATGGGCTTTGTTGGGCTGTTTGCCTTTTGGTGTGACGTACTGCTGTTCTTTGCTGGCCTTTTTCTTATTTTAGCCTTTTTTTTTAATGTAGGCCAATGTTAGGTGTCAAATTTACGTTAACAAGCTTTCGTTTGCTCCAGCATTTAGTTTTTGTTTAGTTATTTGTAGCCTCATTTTTGCAGCCAACACTGAAGACGTGGGCCATCTCCGCGAGTAAAAATAAAACAGCCCGTAGTAAGGCGTTTAACTGCAAGCCAAACAATCATCAGCACGATAGTTTTTAACAATAGTCAGAAGATTCAAAAGGTTCACAATACTGCTTTGGTATAAGATTTAACACCGCCACCAACGAAAATTGTTGAGCTGGCACACCTCTATCACGCAATGCATGATAATATATTATTTCCTAACTCTATGACTGCAACAGCGATCTCTATTATATAATCTAAAAGAAATAACCATCACAATTTAGGTTTAAAATCTATTAGCTTTTAGACCTAGTTTTAGGTTTTAGGCCTAATTTTTAGCATTTAGGCCTAATATTTACCTCCGATTTACTTTCGTTAGCAGCAGTTTACAACAGTGGTTCGAGATTAAGCCTATTCCTTTATTTGATGCAACACGGTTTTGGTTTCGAGTATTCCCGTTACCGTGGCAATCAGTAATTGAGAGAGGCGGGCATATTATTGTTTCGTGTTTCGTGCTTTCGTGTTTCGTCTGATGTCAATATCGTTTTATAATACCGCTTGGCCTTGATACGACGATTTCAGGTTTCATATTCGGGATTTCCAACGCTAGTGTAGACGCCACTTTCGTTGCCATGTTGAATTGAATAATCTCCAAAGCATTCTTTTTTCAAATGAAACTAACGTGTGTCGTTAATGGAATACTTTTGTTTTTATGGTTACGTTTGTTACTGTAGTGGTTAAATGCAAGCATCAAATATTATTTCGTTGAGTTACGTCGAAAAAGATTATTAGCTAGAAAGAAGCAACCAAAATTTAATTTGCCGTGTTTTTTAAAGTTCACTTTACTACCATTAGCATGGTGTATGCTTCGTCGGAATTCCTTAACTATTCACGACTCCAAATTTACAATGGTGAGTGTTAGAAATAAATTCGAAAATTTTAAAATTTCTACAGTAATAATTGTTCGATTTGCGACAAATTTTGGCTCAGCAATACTAATTAGGGTATGAAACGTTGTACCAAATTTCATTCCAGTCTGATCTTTCGTTTGGGCTCCACCTAGACTAAAAATGTGCAACCAACGGACCAACATTTTGCAATTTGATGTCCGTTATAGGCTACGCTTTGCTCGCTCGCTCCGCCAACAAATTTGCGATGTACTCAAAGGAGTTGCATAAGAAATTGATGTGAAGTCTCACATTATTTAGTAAAGAATTAGAGTTACAGTTTTTACCATTAGGGGGTGGGAGGGGGAGCAGTGGCAGATTTAGGTGGGTGCACTGGATGCCCTCCTAATCGGCTCTAAAAATATATTAAAAAAACAATTTGTTTTCAAAAGTTAATTTTCGGGCACAAAAAGGCATTGAAGGAAATTCAAACGACATTAAACCAGCAGCTGATAAAAGTGTGTAGCTAGTTAGGCAGTATTCAGATGTCATTGTGAGGAGTAGGTATGGAGTAGTTCGTTCCCATGTTCGTTAGGGGGTGGGGGCTAATGAATAAATATTTTGACATAGTAGTTTATGCCCTAAACTTGTCTACAAGCAGGGTCTCCAGAAGCCAGAAAAGCAGTAAAAAAGACTAAAAATGGCAAGGTTTTTAGGGAAGCTAGCAATGCTCCCCAGACCCGTAGTTGACGTTGCAATGGCAAACAACAGCACCCCCTTTAAGGTAATCCTAGATCCGCCAATGGGAAGGGGGGGACATAATAA
>JAHWFP010033543.1:58088-80920 GCA_023313725.1 Lithobius niger | reverse complement strand
GAATGAAAACAATACGGAATGATAATACGGAATGAAAACAATACGGAGTCCAATGATAATTCCATTATAAAAAAAATACCGTAGTACATATGAAATCAAAAAGGGCGGGTCAGCGTTACAAAAGAAAATAAATAAATGAATAAACTTACATGTCATTATTGCTAGTGAGGATACTGGATATATTTATACTCGTAGTTTCTTTAAAGTATACATATGTAACCGGCTGTTTACATGATAACAATACGCCACATGAAGCAACACTTCGTGGTGCGCCTTGCAGTTAAGCATTCTGTCTGTGCACCTGCTCATTAGCCATGCCCAAACGCGCCTACTGAGCATGCGCCAACAGGACTGTGTAAATGGCTGCTACTGGCTAAACCAGGCGGATCCGGTTCTATGCAGTACAGCAGGTCACGTGACGTAATAGCCTAAAGCAAGGTCTATTGTTCTCCCGGGTATAAATACGAGGGGCTGAGAGCAGATCTGGCAGACAGTCGAGGAGAGGCAACCGATAAGGTCGTCTCTCTGAGCACTACGCTAGGGCTGACCAGGCTTCTAACATGAGTCAGTGCCTAATATGTGAATTCTGAGTACAGAAGCCCTAGCTGTACTGTAAGGTGTGAATTGTGCTTGAGCCTTTGCTTGAAATTAATCGTCCACTCCCTGAGTCGTCACATATTTCTATGTGGACGCACCCACATGGAGGTGACAATAACCGTGTCAGTGGATAAATTACTGCACACATGTATAGCCCTGTTTGCAAAAAACTTGAAAACTAAAATGAAACCTGTAATTTTCGAGATGTGATGAGAATTTTTACGAATTAGGATTTTTTTAAGCCTAAAGTTCCTCCATTGGTATTTTCCAACTTTTCGATTTTTTTCCCCCGTAATAGCATGCTCATCCGTAGCGGGGAGATTTAGTGTTTTTCTTTCTCAGGTTTGCAAACATGGCGTTGTCGCTGGTCAGTTGTTAGTTCCAACTGTCAGCTACGTAAACTCAATTCGAGTTCTGGAGACCCCTTCCTGTGGGGAGCGGGGGAGGGGAGTCTTGGGAGAGACAGGTGTAACACCTTGAGTGCAAAGGTGTGCGAAGAGCTGAGAAAACGGAAATCTCCAGGCGATTGTGGACCCGATTGGTGGCTGCAATTAGGGTGGCCTGCAGACCTCCTGGCGGGTTGGGATTGCTCCATTTAGTTAAGGAGTTGCGCGGACATTGGGCGCTGACTTAAAGGTGGGAGAACGCTTTTGCTGCGGAACACCATTACACTAAGTTGAAAAATGCATCAACCTTCAATTGGTGTCACACACTGCTTGATGGGTAAGGGTAGTAACAGAGAACTGCCAATGGGGGCGCCCCCCCCGGCTAAAATAGTGGCACTCTAATGGCAACTCGACGAATGGTTTCACGAAAGGGTGAAATGCAGATTTAAATTTTAACAATTTCAGAACGTATTTCTTGCCCGTCATTTTTAGGGGACGTTAGTATCCGGTGTGGAATTTAAACTGGCCTTCACTTGTTTGGAGAAGACGGGAACGGAAACCACTAAGCTGTGTTGGTTCGGTTTGCTCTGGCTCCATGGGACTCGTCACAATGAGGACATTGTGATACAAAATGTTAAAGGCGCCGTTTTCACCTTTTCACTCCTAGATGCAGTATCGTATAAAGAAAAATGGCGGTAAATTAAAATTGGTGCAACACTATTCGCAGGAGCGCCGTAACAATTATCATAACTAAACGAGATCACGTGACTCACACCAGCCTGTTGGATGACGGAGAATCTGGAACGTGGATGCTGTGTTTAGAATATGAGCAACGCTATCGAAAGGGTGACCAGGTGCCGTTAAGTCTTGAAGACTAACGCGAGAGATGCCTAGATGGCAGTAAGTAGGCAGTCAAGATTTAACTGACGCTTGTTCGTACGCCTTGAGAATCAGTATAAACGTTGCGGGTTTTATTCATAGTCTTAGTATGCATGGATTATAGAGGCCCGATTCGAAACATGGGGACATGTGGTAGGTGGTGCCATCTCTTGGGCACCGAGCGGCGAATTTGCAAACTAACGAGCATTTGTCGACACCGTCTACCAGTGGATGGCGCCACTTATCAAACCTCACGCGTCGTTAGTTGTTGCTTTTTTTGTGGAACGTTGTGAAGCGCTGATATACAGCCTTCCTTAGGGATGCTTGGGTCACAGCCATCTGTAATAACATACTGCGTTGCTTAGTCTACTGAAATGAAAATAAAGTAAGTTCAGTACCGGATACGAGGAAACTGGCTAAATAAAATAAAGCAGGCGGAACTGATTTCCTCGAAAATCGTAGCATTACGAGAGGTACGGAAAATTGGTCAAACCGTCGGGGCTCAAAAACAGCTGGCGTAACAGAACAAATTTTCGTATCACAACTGCGGATTCTCCGTCAGTTGAGCTACAATGTATAATGTGCAATTAAATAAAACATGCCATTAGGACAACTCAACATAAAAACAACACTAAAGGACAAATTTGGCACGTCTAAAATTTATATCTTAGCTCATTTGATGAAAATCCTATGTTTGATTCGAAAATTTGTTTTATTAAGCTACACATTTTCGGGGAAATCTCCCAGTGTTCGCCTAGTTCATTTTATTTACCAATTTAAATAATTTTATTTAAAAGTTGGTTTCTATGCCCTCACATGAAGACTTCGCTCTTAAAATAAAAATTGATTTAAAACAATGATTTTCGGTTTCGGATTTAAATCACGATTGCTAGTTGCTCTAATACACTGCGACAGTCCCGGGATGACACGTCGCAACGCGCCCGTTGTTTGGCACGAGCTAGGAACGGCGCACAATTTACTGCCCTCTCTCGTTTCATGACTAAATCTCCAAACAAGGCCGCCGTTCAGTCAAGAAAACGAGATGGATAGAGAGTCCTTCTCGTTTTGATGGCTTAACAACTGTTAGCGATAAGCTATCAAGTCGAGCGCGTGCTGCGCCGACGCCTGGACTGCCTTGCAACCACCGTCGCCCCCCCCCCCCCTCTCCTCTGCGTTCCTCCTCTTGTGTTCTTCATCCTTGGCCAGCGTCCATTCGAACAAGGCCTTCATTGATGGATGTTAGTGTAGATAGCAAGTTGAATTCATGAATGGTATGTTAGTAAATCCCACATGGCCTCTTCAGACTCATGTATTTTAGCAAGACGCGGTGAAAAGCAGCTGTATCCATGGTAACTTTTGAATCCGTCGACCAATTCATTTCAAATTTTCCACGTATATTCTACGCTTTTGTGGATTTAAGTTCGTAAACTCGATAAAAATGGGCAAGGAGTCGCTGGGATTATGACTGTCGCGTATCATAATTAATCCGCATATAATCAGGACATATTATTCAGGGAAATAATCGGACATAATTTAAACACATTATTCAGAGAAACTAATCAGACATTAATCAGACACATTATTTAGGGAAGCTAATCGGACATTAATGAAGACATGTATTTTCATGGAAATTAATCGGACATTAATCAAGACACATTATTCAGGGAAAGTAATTGGTCATTAATTAACACACATTATGCAGGGCAACTTGAATCAAGACACATTATTCCGAGAAACTAATCGGATATTAATCAAGACGCATTATACAGGGAAACTAATTAGATGTTAACCAAGGCACATTATGCAGGGAAACTAATCAGATATTAAACAAGATGCATTATTCAGAGAAACTAATCAGTCATTACCAAGACGCATTATTCAGGGAAACTAATCAGACATAAACCAAGACATTACTCAGAGAAACTAAGACACACTATTCAGAAAAACTACTCACACTAATCAAGAAGACACATTATTCAGGGAAACTAATCAGACATTAACCAAGACATTACTCAGAGATTAACTAAGACACACTATTCAAAACACAGTATTAGAGAAACTACTCGGACACTAATCAAGAAGACACATTATTCAGGGAAACTAATCAGACATTAACCAAGACACAATATTCAGGGAAACTAATCAGACATTAACCAATACATTACTCAAAGAAAGTAATCGGACATTAATCAAGACACATTATTCACAGAAGCTAATCGGACATTAACGAAGACACGTCATTCAGGAAAACTAATCGGACTTTATTCAATCCCCATTTTTAGGAAAATTAATCCGCCATTAACCAAGATATGTCATTCAGGTCGGACGTTAATCAAAGACGCATTATTCAGGGAAACTAACCAGACATTAGTCAGGACACGTTATTCAGGGAAATTAATCCACCATTAATCAAAGACACATTATTTTACGAAATGAATCTGGCATTAATGTGCAACTCAAGCGAGCGCGTCACTTCTCTGATGGACAAATTCAGCGAATGATCCTTCATAATTTTTTTTATATTCTTCGGCCTACTGAAGATCTAAACCTAACGTGGATTTTTTTTGCAGCAAATAAGAGGATAAGCATGAAACAGACTGGTCATATTCGTTCCAGCATGAAACTCGCATCCTGTGTGGTGACCGCTGCGAATTCCCTGATTCACCAATACGTTGTGATGTACAACTAATTTTCCCTTACAGTAGTCATATCTAGATACTAACCCTTAAAAGACTGTTTTCGTACGGTTTCTCTTTGTCTCGTAATCTGGCGCGTAGCCGCAGACCAAATCCTTTGTGTTTAAAACCAGGCTTGCGTCATGACGTCGCTTCCTTATGATGCAGTGTGTGGTTGATCGGTCTGTGTCGCTAGTATTCAGCTGTTTGTAATTCCGATATTGTTGTCGGTTAGGTTTGGTTAAGTCACTTGCCCTGTCTCGTATTTCACCAGGTAGGATGTGAGTTTCATGCAAGAGACGAGTTTCAGTTTCGGTTCGGACAAAAACTTAACAAAAAAACACCATGTAACTGCACGCGAGGCAGGCCGGACAGGCTCCCAAAATATTAACTACTCACGAGCCAAACGGCCAGGATCTAGTTTACACTCAAAGACGAAGTTCGTCTTTACTGCACAGCTAGGGGACTATGCAGCAAGTATCGCATATTAGGTGCTGGCCTCAGTGGGTTTCCGTGACGGTCTTAGTAGTACGGTAGTTGCAAGGGTCCCGTTGTCCGTCTGAACCCTGAATAGTACCAACTGGAGATCTGAGTCCAGAATCGCTGTATTTATACGACCTTACCCAATAGACTGCTGCTAAGGAATTACGCAGTGGCAACAAGCCGTGCGCAAGAAGTGACCTAAGTGGTTAAGCAATTACCTACTTCATCTGGTTAGCAATCTGCTCCCTGCCTTCGGCTGGGGTGTAGCTGGTGGTCTTTAACCAGGTTTGCTAGCACGTAATAGCCAAGGCAGCTAGGAAATGTTCGTTTCGTATCAAGCCCTTGTAGCAGGCTGACACATGACACATTTGGCACATCGCCGTGCTATCACAGCGAGTGCCATGGAGGCAAAAAGCTCCGGCTCTGGCTTTCAATTACAGTGTAGTAGTAGAGGTTACAAGCGAAATATATCACAGTAGTTACATTTGACACAACTACTACCGTGATATAATTCGCTTGTACACGTCTGGATCTCTACTCCTACACCGTAATTGAAATCCAGTGGCCGTAGCGTTTGACTCTATGGCACCCATTGTGATAGTATGACGATGTGTAACGAATGCCATGTTACTTTGTTGAGAAAAGGCTAACTGTTTTCTGCAGCACCAGACCCACGCAGGTCTGATGCCGACCTGATAATAGGTGTGAAAGACAAACAAGACTATTTGGAGTGATGCGACTTCATAACTGACGGCCCTGTTCCTCTGCCGTACAGTTCGCGTGAAAGGGCTCGCAATGCGACTGCAGCGCTGAGTAAAAACAACGATAGAATCCGCAGGCGACGTAGCATGTCGGCAGGCGTTAATGCTGAAAACCCTCACCAGAGGATCACTGAGTTGTGTCGGTTAGGTCTCTAACTTGCAGTGAAGCATGCTGCGTAGCTGCCCCTCATTCGGGTCAAAGTTCGGCAAGTCTAGACGTGCCTCTCGTTGACAAAGTGTTCGTTTAGGATGTGAATTCAGTGTTGCGCCATTTTCTTTACTCTATTTCTCTTCTAGTAATCAGTGTGACCAGCAATCAGCGTGAACAACGTTGTAAGTAACTGCAGGGCTGCCACCAATGTGAAAAATTTGAAATTCTGGCCCTCTCCAATAAGAGCGTGAAAAAATGTGCATTTTTTGGACACGTACGCCACGAATAATAAATAAAATAAACTAGTTGTTGCTTTTCCAACTCCATTTTATGTATTCAGATTATTCAGTTGAATTTTCAACGGTCTAGATGAAGACATGCTAGCGACATTGAAGAAAACACCTGCGACTGAAAACGGGTAACACCTTTAAAGACAGCCAAAGTCATGCAGGACAAAGACTTTAAACTTTTGAGTGAAGTTTCCGCAAAACAAGATTTAACGAATCTTGAAGCTGCGAACGCATTTTGCAAGATGCTCAAAAGTTAGGTGAAGAAGCAGCAAAAAAAAAAAAAAAAAAAAAAACAGCTGGAAACCCTAAAAAAAAAAAAGTGATGTAACCTAGGTCTGTAGCCTAACAAAATCAAAGCAAGGTGAACATAAGGGCGCGTTTACGCAGCGACTCGCCTTTGCATTCTCGCAGCTAGAACTCAATCGCGACGGCAAAGGTGACATTGCCATGGTAACAACGCAAAATGGATTAGC
Source organism: Lithobius niger (assembly GCA_023313725.1). Classification (NCBI taxonomy): domain Eukaryota; kingdom Metazoa; phylum Arthropoda; class Chilopoda; order Lithobiomorpha; family Lithobiidae; genus Lithobius; species Lithobius niger. The sequence goes on along the minus strand of JAHWFP010033543.1, from coordinate 74,225 downwards.
TAAATCCGACATCGTTTGAGTAAATACTTGCAGTCTTATAATCCGTGCCAATAATATAAAGAATTCCTCATGACGAAACAATTTTCCCAAACGCTTCTGAACTCACGTTATTTGTTGTTTTCGTTGCGAGGCGGCAGACATAAAACCGCCGCCATGTTGGAATTTGAGGTGATTTCTAGCTTCTAGCTGCGAAAATGCAAAAGCGAGTGGTTGCCTAAACGTGCCCTAACGGTGGAAACAAATTTAAAAAAATACAGTCTCTGTTGTTAAAATTGTGAAAGGTTTGGGAAGCCAAGGTGCGGAAATGTGAAAATTTTAATAAAACGTGTGCGAAAAATTGTGAAAAAAATGAAAATGTGTGAAGTGAAATTTTGTGAAAAACTGTTGCTCCCCAGTGGCAGCCCTGTAACTGATCGCAACCGATAGTCTCGAAGTTGGTTAAGTAGTCATATATGAAGATTTTCTCCGTCGTGTTTACGAAGGCGCTGCGAGCGCCTCTCGTGCTACCGTTGTTGCAGCCAATGCCGGGAATGACGCTTCCGCCCAAGACCCTAATAATCCTGAGGTTTTATAATTTAACGAACCTACGGATCTTTGGCACGACGTCTTCCGGTAACAAAATTGTCGGAATTCCGAAAAAAAAAAAAGAAATCAATTAACAGGCTTTCTCGTTGTCGGATCATTGATGTTTGCTTTAAGACGTCACGTTTGCGTTTAATGTAAACAAAAGTCCGCCTTTAACACACCCCTATTAAGGAATAACAACTTTAAGTACTTTTTTCGTCATTTACCAGCAACTGGCTAATTGGGCGTAAAATGCCGCATACGTAATTCGGAAAAATAAAAGGAAGGGAAAAAAAAAACTTGAGCCTGCTTGAAGATGCAAAATGATGCAAGCGGAGTTTTCGTTGAAGTCGGTGGGGGCGCGGGGGGGGGGGGGGTGAGGGAATTGTTGAGTGTAGAAGAGAAAATGCGAATATAAAGTTTTCATCATGCCGGCTCGTTAGATTTCGGCCCGAAGTGCTCGCTGCATGTTATATGGAAGGAGATTGGTCGGGGTTTGGCAGGGTGGGCGGGTGGGTGCGTGGAGGGAGAGTGCGCTTTGACTTGATGCCGTGAATGAATGGTGAAAGCCCGGTCGGATCTCACAAACCGTTGGCGGCCTGCCAGAACTTTTGGCCAAAGCGGATCTCCCCGTAACGGCCGGAGAATAAGTCCCAGGTCCCCAATTTGCGATGAACTTTGCACGTATAGAAAGGAAGAGGAGCTTTTTTTTTTTTGAAGGTGTGAGAGATGTTAGGGGTGGGTGGGTTGGGGGGAAGGGTGATTGCGTTGGTGGGGGTAGGGGTATAAATAAAAAAAAATAAAACCAACGCCACACCTCCCGAGTCTGAGACGAGGAGGTGAGAAGTGTTTGTTGAATTGAATTTTTGCTTCGTGCCCCCCTCGTAAAGACGCCGAGTGTCTGCTGGAGTTGCAATCGAAGTGGTGGGATCCATAGCAAATAGGAGTGACTGATAAGGGGTCTCAGGCTGAGTGGGGAAGGGGAGGACATGGCTGCGCATAAAATGCAACACTACTACGCATTAAGCGAAAATAAAACCGTACTTACATTTCGAAGCTCGAGCAATATGGGCTTAATTTTGAAGAATAAAAAACGTGAAAAAACCACTTATGAGTGGTAGAAACGTGCCTAAGCCGCCATCTTGGATGAGCGGGCGCTCCGACCCTTCCTCGCTCCCACTCCTCCAAGATGGCGGACGAGCTATGCCAGCTTAGTCCCCCCCCCCCCCACTATTAATTCTCAAGAATAAAAATGTAAAAAAAAACACTTATGAATGGTAAAGACGCGCCGACTAAGCCTCCATCTTGAAGGATGGAGCGCTCTGACCCTTCCTCGCACTTTGCCCTCACTCCTCCAAGATGGCGGATGAGCTACGGCCGCTAGTCCCTCCCCCTCACTATTGTTCTCCGAACGAAGCGAGGACTATGGCTAAATTTGAATTTTGTATCTGTCTAAGAGTGTGTTTGTACTTTTAGAACACGATAACGTTTGCAGTTTTGTTCTGGTTTAGTTGAAATTTCATGACAAGAGCGCTTTGGTGAATAACATTCATGAGTCTGGAGATGGAATTCCGGCCTCAAATATTTTATGGTGGGAAGGGGAGGCGGGCCCTAAGTCGGAGATAGAACGCTGGGCAGAAATCATAAGCAGAGCTGCAAAGCATTGCCATGTGGAGCACTGGGCAGAAATCATAAGCAGAGCTGCAAAGCATTACCATGTGGAGCACTGGGCAGAAATCGTACAGGTTTCTACCCTGTGAATGTAGAAAATAAATACAGCAACTTCTCGCTCGTCCAGTAATAATTGTGATCTGCAGTGCCTAGAATGGTTTGTATTGATTGGTGTGTTTAGAAATTGTTGGAAAACTAATTGGCTTACTGCTACGTTGCATTTTTCTTTTATTGTAAACCATTTTTAGTCTTCTGTACAGCCGTACCGGCTGAGAAGACTATTGCAACGACTTTGTCCGTCCGTCCGTCCGTCGCTTTTTTCAACTTCGCAACAGTACCAGATATTGACGACCATTGTTTACAACGTTAGATTCAGTGTGAGAAGATAGTTAAATAACATGACAAATTAAAACATCGTTACTTCCTCATAGCTAATAGAATTTGTCGACGTAACTAAATTAAATAATAACTGATCGTCGAATTAAAATCATAAATTAAAAGCCTCAATAAAAACAAATGGATTTTAGCTTCGTTTAAATAGCCTCGTCGCATTGTGGCAGGAAGGAATAGGCTTACCGTCGAACCAAATTCTCCATTAGGCCAATCTTCTACTTAACGAAATTAAAACTGCATTTTCAAAATTACGCCTAAAATCATGTTACCATGGCAACGTCAAGTTGCTACGAGTCACTGTTGGCTTCATCAACAGCGTCTCTCTCGTCGCTTTCCTACTACCACTGATCTATATAGGCTAGGTAGCGCGTTACGTTGTAATACTGTAACGAGGCACACCGTGTTGCAAAAATTAATAGGCTTGCTATACAATCCATATCTTCGTTAGCTGCTACTTACGAAATTAGAACTGCTGGTTAAAATTAGACCTAAAAGCTGAGAATTACGCCTAAAATGTAAAACAGGCCTAAAAGCTAACACAATTTTAACCGGCAATTGTGATGGCTTCTGCTTTTAGATTAGTATAATAGAGATAGCTGTTGTAGTGCATGAGAGAGGTGTGTGCATTAACATTGGATGTGGAGGAACTGTACAGAAGACCGGTGCGAATAGACAGTCGCTGTAGCCCGTTTTTCTATGCTGCACCTTTTGAGCTTTTAAAACCACACATCACGTAACTTAGTTAAAGAAACCAGTTTAGTAAACGAATGAAGAAGGCTGGTTTTAGTCTCATAATGTAAAATGTGTAAATGCCAGTTTAGTATTCATGCCGTCAACATAAGCAACAGGCCGAATTCATGATGGCTCCAAATGCTCGTTTATGTTGACTTTTGGGACAAGTCCTTAAATGCCGAAAGAATAATTGGCATTCGTTGCGGTAAAGCATTTTAGGGGCCGTCCATAAATCACGTCACGCTTTTTGGCGTGTTTTGAAATGCAGGCCAAAAAATGCCACGATATTCAAAATACACGCCAAAAATAGTCATAAAATTCGCAACGTACTCCAAATAATAATGGCACTCGTACACAATGAGCCCCCCCCCCCCCCCCCCACGCCGTAATAATTCATGACTTTTCCTTCGCGTACCAATGGGGTCTTGTGTTGACGACTGCATTTCATTGTACTTGGAAAAGATAATCAACATTTGAATGCCAAAAAATGAAAACTTACGTTATGCGAATTTCCTCTGTTCCAGTTTTTGAGCCCCGACATTTTGACCGATTTTCCGTACCTTCCGTAATGCTTCCATCACATTAAATTGGAAATTTTGTTACATTTGCAGAACAGTCCTCCCCCTCCCCTCTTATCCCGGTGTCACAATGAATCAACCACCCACCAATCCAATTCCCGGATGTGACGTAATTTATGGACAGCCCCTTATGTAATTCAACACACATTTCCGCTTATGGCTTATTTTTGCCGGTAGCAGCGTACTGGCAACGAGGAACACGTGTCCAATTCGAAGCCACAACTCTACGCTGGTTTGTGAAAAAACAATTTTTTTTTAAATTCAGCTTTTCTACCAGTTAAACGGGAAAAAGCCGTGTGGACTCACTTTCAGGGTGTGTGGTTTGAATTGTTTTACTGAAAGGGTGTACAACCGTTATTTGAAAGAATTCAAACTTGTGGTACAACTCCCGTGGTAATAATAGTGATTTAATATACTGTACAAGGTGAACACGAAAGAAAGCACTGATTATAAAAAGAATGCCCTGATTGTGTGTATTTTGCAAGAAATTAAAAATTATAATTATAATAATAATGAATAAATCTTCGTGACTTTACTGGAAAGAAATTCAAACTGTACTTTGTTTTTTCATTCGATCACTGGCTGGCATACTGGCTCGGCGAATCACGAGACTAAATATATATATACTTAATTAACCTAGCGTGCTGCCACCTTGTAAGCTCCCACATTTGAACTCAAGGCTGATTGAGATCCGTTCAGTCTCCCGTTACTCCAAGCGAAGGCGATGAAGACTGTACGGGCAATAGTTGAGATCCGATCAGTCGTTCAGGCAAAAACCGGCTAAACGGTTATTTATTTATTTTTTTAAGGGGCAGGCGGATTTTATGAAAACTGAAAATCGCGATTCGGTTATCGAAACGGACCCACCTCTAAATCAATATTAAGTTATATTCCGTTTATTGATTTGCTCCCCTAAATATGTATTTTACACCCAGGTAATCATTCAGTAGAGGAGTAATGTTGGCACTCAGTTGAAATTATGCAAACCGATGCATCAAAGTCCCCGATATTCTTTAAAGGGACATCCGGCCTGCCGTATAACATTCCGCGTGCCAAACTACAGCTACGCGCAGATCATCATCCGAGCAATTACAGTGCCAAGGTCGGCTGGGGTGGTAGCTACGTTCCTCGCATAGCTGCTGTCTCGGTTGGCTTTGGGAATTGTACACGAGACAGAATCTAGTCAACGATTGTGTCGTCACAAACCGGAATGATTCTCGTATTTTAACATCACAATTTATAATTTTCTAGGCCAGTGTCTTATAATTTTGCTTCGGCGATCTATTGGAATAATTAATTTTAATTTTTACCGCATTAGTCTATTAGATTTTAGATCTCGTGGTAATTATTAGAAAATTAGTAGATGTACACACAGAGATGAAACGTCGTGATTATTGTACGCGCACAATGCATCATTTAGTGACGGTTCGTTAGTAAATAAAGTTCCATGATATTCAACAGAAAGTCTCCTAGACGCCACATTTTAAAAAGGATTTTTAGCAAGGGAAAGACTAACGGTAAGGAAATAGACCTTTGGGGCTGTACTTGATGTGGAGGATCGAGAAAAATGGCGCTGGAGGTATATCCCTTTAAATAAAGTTCTTTTCGTAGCTTTGTCGCACTTGTTATTTTTTTCTTTTACACATACGAAACGGCTAACAATCCTCTTCAGATTCACTTGTGTTTAGGTAATGAGAATTTCTTTAGCAGTTGCTTCCTTCCGGCCTACTTCGTTCCTGTTTTTTTTTCCTTTTTCCCATTTTCTGATTGGAAGTCTTCCGGAAGTCTCCTTTCTCCTTTGCGTCTTTCCCTTTCCGGTACGTATTCTTTTCCTTGCCAACGCACAAGAATGGGTGGGATTTGGTAACAAACAAGTCGATGGCATCCTGTTGGTCCAACCTTTATATCTGGCTCCTTTGCCGAGGATTAGATGAGATTACTTGAAGGATCGTTCCTGCTTGGAAGAATTATAACATCAAACCAGAAAACAACAGCCTTATAAAAATCAGGGTTGACTAAAAGTGGGTCTTGTTTGTCTTCTTGATAGTCCAAATGTGGGAAAATTGTGGTGGGGAGAGTTAAGGCACATTTTTTTTTTTACCTTTTAATAATATGCATAGTACGACAAAAATTATATTTTTTGGGACCGGTCAATTGTATATCCAGGAGGGGGGAGAAAATTTAGGGGCCACTCAAGGGCGGTGGGGGTTCATAAATATTGTAGGCCCGTAGAGGGAGGGAGGGAGGGGAGGGAAGAGGCACGATAAAAAAACTGATCAAACTGGATAAGTTTTATATCTGAAAAACAACACTTTCTGCAGTCAAAATTTCTAAAAACGCTGTAGCCTGGGGGGGGCGGGATTTTTGAGATTTTGTCGTTATTTCTGATATTATCCAGTGAATAGTTCTTTGCAATACAATTAAAAAAAAATTTTGTACCATGAGGCGTTTTTCGTGTTGCAAGTGTTGGTGTTTTGAAGGGCATGGTCAACTGCTCTATGACAATATCCATCCCCAATGTCAAGAGTTATTCTGCCATCAAGAATCACGGTCCCAAAACGGTTTAAAGAACACTATTTAGAATGTTTTCAAGAACATAACTTTTATGTCATGGGCTCGTTTATCACGTCGATGTGAAATGCAATTTTGAAAATTAATTCGGAGGGCAACACCTTCATTTGAACTGAAAAGACATAAGAAAAATCTTACTTTTTGCGGTGGGGCCTCATCGAAAATTTGACGGTCACATTTTTCCTCTTCCCCCCCCCCTCCCCCCCCCCCCCTGTCTGTCCCGACATAAATTTATTATTACCGTTCTCTCAGTACAAATAAAATACGTGTATATTTGACCGTCTTTGTCCGCATCGTTTTGTACATTTTTTAAATTTGGTCTCATGAATTTGTCTGAATTCTTCGAAATTAGCACAGTATCAAAGTGTACTTGCCTTCACAGTGCATTAAAGACGGAAAGCCAAGGCGCAACAAAGAGTTAAATAAATACAGATGCAAACCTATATACGTTGCCTTTTGGACTTAAATGTCAGACTGCCTGAGCGACATTTACCTCTACCTTTGGTTTCAAAGGTCGTGGGTTCGATTCCCCGCTCAAGCAGTCTGACATATAAGTCCAAAAGTCAACGTAAATCGGTTAGTCATAACGTCCACTGTGAAGACACTGCACTAACAATAGAGATTGCTGCTTTTATTGCTTTTAAAGGAAGTAATAATTATGTGTATCAAGGCAAGCCAAGAGTGTATCTGATTCTTCTTGGTAAAACTAGTGTATAGCTGATTCTTCTTTGTCTACTTACATAAGAGTATTGTGTGCGCGGCGTATCTTGAGTCCTGGAAGTATTTTATGATCGACTACGTCTTCCTGGAGGGGGCGGCTTTAATCGACGGCCGCCATTGTTTTTGTAACCACTTTGGATATCAACAAGGCACTCTGCTACCAAAAACGTACAATCGATTATCTGTGTTCGTTCTGCAGCGAACTCAAGATCGGCCGCACACACTTTAGTAACACGCAGAAAAAAATCTGAAAGGACTGAATCTCAGAGGACTGATTAATTGCCAAAAGATCACCGGATGAAATAGTGAAGGTTGCATTCCTATTCACCGATTACAATCGTCATTAATTATCTGCGATTAAAGTCGTGACGAAATAGCCTCGATAAGAATGAGTTAGATCGAAATCGGAGCTAAGCTGACTTCACAAAATAATTCTTCTTTCTTTCTTTCTTTCTTTTTTGCCATCGCTGGCTTTGGTACAAGCTGACGTAAATAAAAGCCCAAGACAATGGGAAGGTCTTATTTTTTTGCAGGGGGTAAGGCCAGAGGGAAATTGAAGGGCTTTCAGCATCTCTCGACTGCTTTCTTGTTACCCGCTCGGCGTGAAGTCGGGCCCTTTGGTGTGAGATCAGTTCGTTAACCCCCCATCGGTTAAAGTTCCGTTCTTAGGCCTAATCGGGTTTCCATCGATGGCGTTTGGCCTCCTAACAACAAATGGCCACAATCAAAAATGATGGATTTCAATCGTGCGTCTGTCTGTTGTATACAAATGCAGACAAGCGTGAGGAATAGGAGAGAAAGACCCTTTCAGGAGATGGGTGGGGAGAGAGAGAGAACCCCCTGTTTGTCGGATGGGTGATTGAGTGAGTTAGTGGCGTGTTGATGGGTTACTTACTCCAGGAATACATACATAAGAACAAGTTGGGATTTTATGCTGGGTTCATTCAGGTTCTTGTAACTAGGAATAGTCCTGGAAAATCAACATCGTTAACACCGTAAGCGAGCGAGGTGTTATCATCAGCGACACAGTGCCACTTGAGAAATAGCCTGCGTGCAGCATCTTCTGTAGTCCAGGTAAAGGAAGCCACCGATGGGTGCATGCCAGCGGGTGCATGCCATCCTTAGACAGGTTACTGGCTAGTGATAAATGAAATTCCAGTTCTAGAAAAGCTTAGTGCTTAAAAAACTTGAAAAACTTGAAAAATGTCTCAAATTGTGGAAATATCCTGGACATGCTCCCAACAGAAAATCTCGTTTGTTTTCATTGCTGGACATCACTGTGCAGTGTATATTGAAAAAAATAAAAATAAAAACAACGGAATTTGTAGCGATTTCGCTACCTTGGTATAATTCAGGTTTTTTTTTTTTTTAAATTTGTGAGTGTATTTCGGGCCGGGGCTTTTAATTGTTCATAGCCTGTTAATTATTCATTTGAGGCCCTGAATTTTCATTGCCAAGTTCAGGAAATGTCCTCTGGAATTATGTTTACAGGTGACTATGAACCCTAACACTGTGCACTGCCTCCTAATGTGTGTAAAGGGTTAACGCTCGCTTTGGCACAGTGTGGGAGCCACGTTATCCAAAACCATAAAAAAAAACTGCCGCTAAGGCGCGCTGAAAGCTACTCACAGCGTAGATTAGTGTTGGCAGCATGCACAAACGTGTAAAATTCATCTCATTTGTAAAGGTGCCGATGTTGCAGCACTAAATGGACATTATTTTATGGTAACGATTGAAGTCTCGGATGATTTATTGCTACGTGAAAGGATTGTTTAATACATTTTCAGTGAGAGTAGAAAACACTATTGTAGCACAATGTACAGTACAATGAATACATACCTTGGCCTCCGTGTGTTTGAATTTCACGAAATTTAGCCTATGAGCCTTTATTTCGATGTCTAGTGCTCAAAGAGGGGTCAAGCCATTGTTGTGAATTGTAGTTTACCGGCAATGGAATTTTCGCATTTAAAATTTGCGTATCACGCGTCATGAGTTGCTTGCCTAATTCAATTCAGCTGCTAGAGCAGTGCTTTTTACGGTGTGCTCGCAGCGCGACCGGGGGGGGGGGGGGGGCAGAATTGGAGGCAACGCGGATGATGCGTCGAATCATTATGGTTAAGCCTTTAATAGATATTAGGAAGTCTTGGTCTGCGTCAGCCAGTGTTTTTGGTAAACTATCTTGATCTGTTCGCTGTTCGTCCTTTTTTTACTTGCAGCCAACATGTATACACATATACATTTTTGCTATTACATGAAACATAGGGATTTTTAAAATTCCTTGTTGTGCACCGAAATCCGTCATACGGTCTAAAATCGTTTCATTACTCCTGGGTTGCAACTGAACGCTGGCTACACTTCTCCTTTTGTGGATTTCTTGAAATTTTAGGTTGGATTACGAAAGTGAAATTACCACCACATAAACAATAAACAAATACAGATGTAAACTTTTTTCTGTTGCCTTTTGGACTTAAATGTCGACTGCCTGAACGAGGAATTGAACCCATGACCTTCGAGAGCAAAAGGCCGAAGTCCTACCGCTCAGCCATACTGGCTCGGATACAGCTGGCAAATCCAGCTTCATGTATGGGAAGGGAGAGGGGACTGGGGGGAAGTTTGGATGCGAAGTACGTCGTAGATTTTAGAGTATGCACAGGGGGACTGAAAACAAAAAAGGAGGTAAGTAATTTAACACTTATCGAGCCCATTTGGCTTTCTGTACCGTTTATAACAGTAGGACTGTTAGCACGCCAACTAACAGCGATGGCTTTGAGGCAATTGGACAACGTCTTACCAGGTACCTATGCCGTAGTTAATTAAGACAAAGAAAAGGGCCCGTGTAATTTTAGACTGTTATTAGAATGTGGATGGGGAAGCGAAAACAGTGGGTTCTGATAAAAGGGACAAGTAATTCGCCAGTGTGGTGAGTTGGAAGGGTGGGGGTTGGGGGGGGGGGAATAAAAGCAGCAGCAATGGCCGCGTCGTTCTCTCATAATCGTTGAAAGGGAGAGGGGGGGCAATGGAGGAAGAAATAATTGGGTAAGTAACGTTTTATTCAAAAGTCTTTATTGTTGGTATTGAAAACCAGAAATAAAAAAGAGTGTAGTAACTTTTTTAATGGCAGAATGTGGAGTGGACTGGAAGGGGGGGGGGGGAGATGGGGGAGATAATAATAAGTCAAGACCAACCAAAAAATGGCCATGTCATTTTAGTGGTATTGTAAATTGAATTCACCGTTTTTTGACGGGCTGCTAGTCACTTGACAGTTTCTGTCATGTTAGTAGAATTTACCTTAGTGCAACACAGAATGTTTACTCCACTGGTATGGGAGCTGCCATCTTGGCATCACTGAATGATGGGACTGATTTGCAGAAGGATAGGTGGGAAATAATGCAAGCTGGAAAATAATCGTAATGGCAAATTTGAAGCAGCAGGAGGAGAGAGGAAAATCATAACACATAATGCAAGTTTAGAAAAGTAACAGCAAGAAGGTTAAAACAAAGGTGCAGGTGTAAAGTGGGAAGAAAAAGGCAAGGAACATTTTTTCACCCCTTTACATTTTGCACATTTTTCCCCCACTTTACATTCTAAACTTGTTTTTTATCGTCTTACCTCACAAATGGATGGCACTAAATGATGATTCTTTCTTCACTTGCTTATATGTTTTGATTTCCCCCGGCCCTCTCCACCTGTAGCTTCAAAATTGCCATTTTGTTTACCTTTCTGCTTGTATTATTTCCAACCAATCCTACTGTAATTCTGTTGAACCAGTCCCGTCATTCAATGGTACCAAGATGGCTGCTCCCATATTAGTGGTGTCAAGATATTGTGCTGCACTGACGTAAATTCCACTCTAAAGGGTCAAAGGGCTTTAGCGAGCACCCGGTCATCTGCCCGACGAAGACCTAAGGACCACTAATACGACTTTGAACAATTAAATAAGTTCAAAATGATTCGATTGCATGTATCGCGGCTCAGATCTCTTTCACAGTTGTGCTTTCCTTTTTCTCAGTTGGTGTCAAGGTTCGTGAAGTGTAGGCCAACGGATAGGTTATGCCACCGTGTATCTGTGTCAAACAGCCATAGAAACTATTCAGCAATACTGGAATCCCCATTCAAACTGAAGCTATGTGCTAATTAACATTCGGCCTGCATTGTAAGGAATTGTATTTTGACAAGGGCTGGGCTGCATGTGATGGTGTTTGCGTTCAAATTGTTTTGAGGATGATGCTGCCATTTTTTACGGTTTATGCCTCAAAATATAAACTTGGACGTTTTTGGGGTTGTGCACTTTAGCTGTTTTTTTTTTTGCATAAAAATAACTTGCACATTTTGTATTCCCGTAGTTAGGATTGTTTTTATTCAGGCCTATTTTACTTTAACAACATAAAACTCGGCTTAAAAGTCAGGTTGCTAAACGAGGTCGTCAAGATGAGGCCTAACATTTTCCAGCCATAATACATTCTCACTTAAGCTATACTCAGCAGCACGCGAAAAGCAAGCTACGAAACTTAAGACAGACCAGGCAAGGCATATTTTCAAAGAACATTATTCGGCTCAAGACATGATTCTACGTCCCCTCCCCAACTAAGCCTAACTCTAACCCGTGAAGACAATTCCCAGGCAGAATATACAAGGGAGCACCTCATTGCCGAGGCAGCGTGCTAACCATTTACAATGAGAAGACAGATCCGGTGCCTAAGGAATACTAAGACCGGTCAGGATGCTAGCTGGGCGCCAGGAGGTCGGTCGGCGTCTCGAGTCTTCCTTTCGCTCCAGGCACACTCGCTCTCCCCGACGTTCGCGCACGCACACACTCCATCGCACTAGCCGCCACGGCACTATTGATTTTCCTATAAAGCGGATAACTTGTGCAGCAAGCAGCTAGACCCCTCTCGCTCTCTTGGCTTGAAGCTAGCTTTTCCTCCTTTTTTTTTCCCCCTTCTTTTCCACTTCCAGCTCTCGTTTCAGGCCTTGCGCGTCTATTCTGCTTTACACCAGGCAAACCAGTAAAGTCATTCAGTCAGTTGGACGTTTCCTTCGTTGGTCCACGTCTGTTTCGCAGAAAACTCAATTGAAGATTCGATCTCGTAAAACGTATGGATCTTGATAAAACACTTCGCTGGATTTCCTTATCACTGGAGGTTTCCAACAAGTTTTCTTGTTTCGAGGTTATTTCGCAGAAGAATTTTCTGTCTGGTGTGTAAAAGGTTGTATATAGGGGAGAGGTTGGGACCCTTTGGCATCAGGCTGGTAGAACATATGCACTGTTTTACTTCATTACATTCTAGCTAGCTTTATGCCCGATTTTTTTCAAGTTTTTCCTTCTATGTCTCGTTTCATCACTCGAATCTTCATTCTGTTCAACAACGACCAATCTGGTAAAATTATAGTCACGGGGACGTTTCTTTCATTGGTCCATGTCTGTTTTCTCAGAAAATTCACCTGCAGATTTGGCAATGTAAAATCCTATGAATCGTGACAAAATATTTGGCCGAGTTTCCTTATCACTAGAGGTTCCAACAAGTTTTCCTGTTTGGAGGTTTTTCGTAGAAGAATTTTCTGTCTGTGTAAAATGTTGTATACAGGGTGGTCTAAAAATCTGGTCACAAATAACTGCCCATATAATGGTCCTACGTTAATTCTGAAGACATGTTTGTAATGTAAGTCAGATATGGGGAAGCCAATGAAGATTTTTTCAATGACCTTGAAAACAGCATTCAAGGTCATCTGCATTCTATTTTCCAAATGGCGCAAGATGCAGCACAAAAAGTGATTTACAAAGTTGTACGCGAGCATTAAATATGACAAACTACGAAAACAGATTGAAAATCGGAACATAATTGCAGTAGCTACGAGGAACACAAAATAGCAACAAAGTCTTCCCTGAACGTGTTAACTGCCATGCATGTCAAGCTTCATGCGTGCCAAGCTTTGCATGGCAGTTAAAACGTTCAGGGAAGACTTTGTTGCTATTATGCTCCGATGTTCAATCTGTTTTCGCAGTTTGTCATGTTTGACGCTCGCGCACAACTGTGTAATTCATTTTTGTGCTGTATCTTGTGCCATTTGGAAAATAGAATGCTGATGACCTTGAATGCTGTTTTCAAGGTCATTTAAAATATCTTCATTGGCTTCCCCATATCTGACTTAAATTACAAATATGTCTTCAGAATTAACAGAGGACCATTATATCGGCGGTTATTTGCGTATGACCAGACTTTTAGACCACCCTGTATAGGGGAGATGTTAGGACTATTTGGCATCAGGCTGGTAAAACATGCTCCGTTTTATTTCATTATATTTTACTACTGTCATGGCTTTCAGCTGGCTTTATATCTTATTTCTTTTTCCTTTCTATGTCTCATTTCAGCCCTTGAATTGCTATTCTTTTCAACAACCACCAAACTGGTGAAATCATTCAGTAACGTGGATGTTTTTTTCATCGGTCCACGTCTGTTTCGTAGTAAATTCACTTGCAGGTCGGCACTGTAAAATTTAGGAATCGTGACAAAGCACTTGACTAGAGTTTCCTTATCACTCGAGTTCCATCAAATTTTCGGTTTACGAGTTGTTTCGCAGAACAATTTTCTGTCTGGTGTGTAAAAAGTTATGTATGGGAGACTGTTATGATGGTAAGACTGTTTAGCATCAGGCTGATGGAACACGCATGTCCTGTTTTGCTTCGCAGTGACGTTATGTGTTTCAACTAGTGTTCCACTTTGGGTTTACACTGATGGGATACATTTGCCAGGAATGCTCTCAAGATATTACCGTTATCTCATTCTGCTGAAATGGTATTGATTGGCAAAACACTTCTCTGGTTCTATTAAGCAGTGGGGAGTTCTAAGGAAATGAGGTGTGTTCGATTTTCTGGACATTTCAAAGATTTTCTCAAAACTATTTGCAGATGAATTCCTTCGTTGGTCTGTTTCTGTTTTATCGGTCACCTAGTTCTGTACGCGTAAATTCAGCGAATTTCGAAATACAGTAGTAGTATGGTGATTTTTGCAAGCAAACCAGCTATATTGTGAATTGTTCAGAAAAATACAGCCAAATCCATGTATTTTTGAGCAGTCAAGTCCCAAACTCATTTCCATGCTGAGCCTTAATTTTAGGAATGGGTCGGTTTCATTTTTTGACTTCGGTTCCGGTTTCGGTTTTCACGCCCACAAAACTGCGGTTCGGTTTCGGTATCGGTTTTTTCCACCATCCACCCCAACCAGATATTTCTAGTTTTTTTTTCTTGTAACAGCTTCTAACTCACTCCTGCTTTCACTTTCCGCAGCGTCATAGACCATGGGTATGGCTGTGGCACCATATTCCTATCCTATTTTCTTTTTAATTACTAGGAGCTGTGCTGTCATTTATGCGGAGAAATTGATAATTATTTTTTAAAAAATTTTAAAACAACAAATACGTTTTTGGTTATTTGAACACCCGTTACGAAAAACCGACACAAAATCCGAATCGGTTTCGGTTTTCAATAAAAACCAAAAATTCGGTTTCGGTTACCGACCGATTCCTACTTAATTTGCGACCATATATTTTAAAATTATAACCCACATGCATCTACTACCTTGCAATCATATGTCACAAGCAACTTTGTTGATGGTTGGTAGATATTGTTCGTCCGAGACGTTCTTGCCTTTATCTCAAAATAACATTAAGTGGACTTGGATGGTATTGCATGACAGCGCTTCATAATTATGTCGTTTTATACTCTGCTAGATCCGATGAGGTTCCGTTGGGGTTATCTACGACCACCACAACAAATTCCACAGCAGCCACATGTCCACTTTGCCGTAATCTTGGATTTGAACCATATGCCTTAGTTCGATTGCCGTAATTTGATTTAGTAGTTCTTAAAAGAGGATGCATTTGCAGTAACCAAGTGCATTTTTACTGAGTTCTGCATTTTGGCGCTCATAACGCTCCAGAAAAGCGATTGCCTGACGCATTTCTGCGGCGGACAAAATCCGAAAAATAGAACCGCCGAACCAGAAAATGTGCTAAGCCAGTAAGGCGTTTCGGATCGAAGTCCTCTCTGAAACTGACAGCTTCAACGACACTGCAGTGAGAAAGGAAATTTGCATTGAAGAGAAATTAATTATCTATTAAATTTCATTCCATTTACGCACGGATGGAGTGTGTAGGGCCTTTCCGTCAACGTACGAAGCGTTCGTACAATGTATAGATACGTACATGTAAAATAATACAATGCAATACAGAGGAAATAGTGTAGTGACTTGGTGACGAACTGGTTCTCGATGCGAATCGGGGAGACGTCGTTTTGAATGAAACGTATTAACTGTATACCACGTTGTTTCTTGTGTATAATTTTCGCCGATTGGTAATTTTCAAGTTACCGTCCTAGCCCATTTTCATTTCTTTTCTCCCTCCCAAACAAATTTCCTGGATGCTCCATTGTGCTATTTTGGAGTTAGGTAAATAGAATCAAGGGTGCTCCATTAGTTTGGGAGCGTTGAGTGCAGAGTTGAGTCAATCGAACGTAAAGGGCCCAAAGAAGTACCGAAAACTTGGGCTTCCTTGGTATGTCGTAGGTGTGTAATTGTGCAAGCCTAGTCTAATTACACAAATGTGGTCATAATAGCACAAATAGAGGTCTAATTACACAAAAAGTGACATAATAGCACAAATAGAGGTCTAATTACACAAAAAGGGACATAATAACACAAATAAAGGTTTAATTACACAAAATGGGTCATAACACAGGCCTAACAACACAAACACAGGCCTAACAACACAAACACAGGCCTAACAACACAAACATAGGCCTAACAACACAAATATAGGCCTAACAACACAAATATGGGCCTAACAACACAAATATAGGCCTAACAACACAAATATAGGCCTAACGACACAAATATAGGCCTAACGACACAAA
>JAHWFP010033543.1:45764-58078 GCA_023313725.1 Lithobius niger | reverse complement strand
ACAAATATAGGCCTAACGACACAAATATAGGCCTAACGACACAAATAGAGGCCTAACGACACAAATAGAGGCCTAACGACACAAGTAGAGGCCTAATAGCAAATAAATAGGCCTAACAGCAACAGCAAATGTAAGCCAATAATCACACAAGTATAGGCCTAATCACACAAATATAGACCTACCACACAAATGTAGGCCTATTCACACAAATATGGACCTAATTGCACAAATATGGACCTAATTAAACAAATATGGTCCTAATTACGCAAATATGGACCTTTTACACAAATATGGACCTTACTACTCAAATATATAAGCGTAATAATATGGAGGGTTTATAGCACAATATAGGCCTAATAGCACATATGGGCTAATACACAAATGCAAGCCATGTTACATTAGCGCCACCGAGTTGAGTGCCAGCGTACTATAATGCTGTACTCCAGCTGTATTAGCGTGTAACTCCTGCGTGTAAGTAGACAGTTCCGATATTTACTCTATCCCGATCAACTCTTGTTTGGATCAATCTGTTTTGACTTTAATGATGCGGTATTATTTTCATGCCGCAGGTAAGTATTTAATCCCGCAGAATGCGCTACGAGTTGTAGCAGGAAGAACTGTTTGGCACTGACTAGGATTGGACGGCTGTCAACGGTGTGCGACCTGTTACAGCTTTTATGTTGCACAGTACATTCCTAGTGCGGCGATGTTCAACAGGGAAGCCGAACCAGAGGCGGAGCTTTCGGGTAGTTTGTGTGCTGGCGTCTGCATTTCGGTAAGTGTTCGAAGAGGACGAGCTACGAATTGGTGTTCGGTTAATACAGAAGCCTAACAGTGTGCTCTCGTGATGGCAGGTTTCGTACGCGGCCTCGAATTCCTTGAAAAGCCTTAAATTTTCGAAACCAAAAAATCAAGGCTGAAAGGCCTTGAAAATTAGCATTTTTTTTGTAAAAGCCTTGAAATGGCCTTGAATTTTGTTAGCGTACTATGTTTCATGAAATGCAGCCAATTTATGCTTAAATTCACAAATAAATAAAAAAAAAATAGTTCGTCTGCCTAATGCTTATCTTCTGTTAACGATACGAGTTGCCTTTCTTCGTGTTCACGTATAAGTGCAGGAAAGGCAATTTGTCCCGCGGTGGAGGCAAAATAAATAACTCTTAAATGGATGTTTATTCAGTTACTAGAGGAAGCCCGTGCTATGCACGGGGCCGGTCATGAATTAAGTTTACGGACACATTTCCCGGGACATTTTCCCGGCACTGTTCCCGACGACTTGTAGGATTGATCGACTACTCATGCCTGCCTCCTCTTTCAATGCAGGTAGAATTGGAGAGCGCATTGCAATGCCGGCGCGAGGAGGGGAGAAGTGATTGTTCGGCCCGACGACTTGTCAGATTGAACCTTTGAGTTGATCGACCGCTCATGCTTGCCTCCTGTTTCCATGCAGGTAGAGTGGGAGAGTGCATTTCAATGCGGGCGCGTGGAGGGGAGAAGTGGTTTTCCTT
Organism: Lithobius niger; assembly: GCA_023313725.1. NCBI lineage: Eukaryota > Metazoa > Arthropoda > Chilopoda > Lithobiomorpha > Lithobiidae > Lithobius > Lithobius niger. Next base: position 56,570 of record JAHWFP010033543.1, on the reverse strand, counting down.
TTAGCCTTTCTTTTTATCTTTAGCCTTCCTTTTAGCCGGCCTCCAGAATTATAATGTAGATGTAGTATAGGCTAGCAAAAAGATTGAATTTATTTTAAGGTAATTTTTAACAATTTGGTGTGCAAAACGGCCTTGAAATTGACTTCGAGTTGGCCTTGAAAATGGTGTCGTCTCTGGTGTACGAACCCTGTGATGGACATTTGTGTCGTGAATGCGACGGTAACGTAATTGTCGTGGTTTTATGGACGATATGCCGTCGGGTCGTCAGATGTTGTCCTCATTTATCAAGAGTGAATTAATATGCAAGACGATAGTGTCCAAGCACGATACAAAGTTTCTGTTCTCACTGCTAGATTTCCTGCCCTTGGTAGAAGTCGTCATGGTCATTCACAAAGGTTGGATTTGCATCCTGTGAAGTTGGTCCGTTAAAAGCAAAGCATAAAAAGTGCAAAGAAAAATGTCAGAACTTTGAAATAAAAGTTTACAAATAAATGCAACTGAATTATATCTGGAGGAAAAAGGGAAACGAAGTATCTGGAAATGAAGAGAAACAAAGTTTCGGTTAGAAGATAAACTAGACTTTTGAGATTACAGTTAATCGGCCGAGCAAGAAATCCTATTATTACACATCACTTCATTGTGTATCTCAACAGTTCACAAACCCTTATGATTTCGGCCCAGTGCTCCACTGGGAAGTGCATTGTTGCATTATAATTTCGGCCTATAGTGATCTTCGTCGAATTTCGGCACCTATACCCCTAAAATATTTGAACTCTTTGAACTCTGCCAATAAATAAATCCCGCCAAATGCTGCCGCAATTGCATCTTAAACCATGCGCAATGGCTGTTTGCCGTGACGTCACCATGAGTTAGCCAATGACGAACGAGAACATCAGCTGTTTGGCCGTCTGATTGGACTAGCCCAGTCACGTGACATGCACGTCACAGCAAACAGCCATGGCGCGTGGTATAAAGGGTGCTGCTTTAGAGTTCCCACTTGATTCTGAAATCAATTTACCTGAGTTTTCCAGATTTTTCAGATTAGATGAAGTTAATTTCCAGGCTATTTACCGTAATTTTAGGAAGGAATTTGTTTCACACATTTTACCAGTTTTGTGTTAGAAAGGCTGGAGCTTTTAGATGGGAAATAGATTATTTAAAATATTAATTTTATCCATGAGTTTTCCATGTTTTTTTGTAAAAAATCAGAGAATTTCCTGAGTTTTCCATGAGTTTCAAATGTAGTTTAAATTTCCGCGTTTTCCAGGTTGGTGGGAATCCTGTGCTTTTTAGACGAAAAAAACGTACTTGTCCCAGCCGCGAATACCGTGTTTCACCGGACGATGACAATCGAAACTTAGGCTGCTACGGCTGGCTTCTAAGTTTGGAAAAAGCTAGCGTTAGAATTCGTCGTCGATTTAATTCGTTTATCGTGAATATCGAACACGTACGCATGACAAGGTCATTCGGATAAACTGGTGGAGTAAAAAAAAAATGCATCCATTTTTATGAGTATAGTGTTAAAGCACTCTTCCGTGACTTGGTTCCTTGTGCAGGCTTCGTTTTTTGTTGTTGTTGTGTGTGTCCAGTCTGTGGCTGGTCAGGCGTTGGCTGGTGCTGTGGTCTGGGAGCCATTCTTTGCTCCTAGCGCTGGCGATTTTATAGTGCCTGGGGTGACTCGTAAACTTGTACTATTGGCGTCCTGTCCGTCCCCATTAAGGGCGACGCTGCAAAAGGGAGGGTGGACTTTAACGGGGGGTCTTTCGTCTTTCTCTAGCCGAGGCAGTGACTGGCCGTTCGAGGACGCCAAAGAGCAACTGGGAAGGTCTAACGAAGTTCAGGTGTGAGGAGGAAAGCTTCGAAATGTGAAGTTAAGCGTTTAATGTAAGTCTACATTTACAAGGATTGAAAGCAAGCTCTCACCTTTATAAAGTAAGAGTCGTAAAGTAGCCATGGCAGCAAAAGCCTGCACTTTTCTGCTGTCAGTAACACGTGGGCGATGGCGGAATGTGGGCGAATAATTAAATGGAAAACCAATATGGAAAACCAAAGGACCAAGAACGGAAAATCGGAAATAATGTAATTTCGATTCACGTTACTTTTATCATTTTCGCTGATGGTCGAATTTCTACTTTTCTTTTAGTAGGGATGTACCAAATATTAGGTATTTATTCGATATTCGGCAAAAATTCTAGCATTTTGGTATTCGGCCGAGTATTGATTTTGGCTCATAATGATATGGTTTTGGGCCGAATAGCATTAAGATTTGCTGGTATTCGGCCGAATAATTTTTTCAAGGCCCAATAGGAAACTGTAGGTTTTATAAAGGGAAGGGTTTAAGTTTTTCGAAAGGCGAAAATGTGTGTTGTATACATCAGTTTTATCATCAGGAAATCTAGTCAACTAATGTCTTGGTCCGTAAACAGCATGGTCCCATTTTTAATCAATATCATATGTTTAATTTACTAGTATTCTGCCGAATATGTAAATTGTTCAGTGCCGAATATTCGGTATTTGGCAATTTTGTACTTATTCGATGCATCCCCATCTGCCATACGTGGATGTAAAGTGTATTGCTTGGCGCCGACTACTACATGAGGCCAAATTCATTAGCATGCGGTGCTTTTGCTACAATTTTGTTTTGTGGTAAAACGAATGAAATGATCGTTGCACTCGGCATATTAATGCATGCTCTACAACAGTGGTTCCCAACCTTTTTCAAACCGTGACCCACCCTAAAAAATTTTTTTCTTAAGTAAATTATTTCGCCCGTTGGTTTCACAACCAGAGAGTCTGGGGGAGCGTTGTAAGCTCCCCAGTGGGGTACGGGGCTAAGCCCCGGAAAGCCAAGACTTTTTTTTTGCATTTTAAGCACTTTAAACGTCATCATTGGCTCATTAAAAAAAAACCCTTGTATTTTATAGAATTGTACAATATACAAAATTGTTTTGGGATCAGAAAGATAAATTGTTAGAATGGAGACATTATAATTAGAATTAAATTTTTAGAAGAGCGAAAAGTATTTTACAATTAATTTTATTCATGATTAAATTTCAGCAAAAAAAAATAGATTTTAAGATTAAGAGATTTAAAAAAAGTAAAATAATTTTATTCATGATTAACTAAATACAGATGCAAACCTATTTACGTTGCCTTTTGAACTTATATGTCAGGCTGCCTGAGCGGGGAATCGAACCCAGGACCCTTGGAACCAAAGGTCGAGGTCCCACCGCTGAGCCAGACTAACACGGCCTTTGTCAGTCTGGCTCAGCGCTCAGCGGTAGGACCTCGACATTTGGTTCCAAGGGTCCTGGGTTTGATTCCCCGCTCAGCCAGTCTGACATATAAGTCCAAAAGGCAACGAAATAGGTTTGCATCTGTATTTAGTTATCTCTTGTGAGCCTTTGGCTTTCCCGTCTTTTTTTCTGCTTATGTGTCGCGACCCCCGAGAGGACGCCCGTCGCAGAAAAGGTGCTCTACAACACCTTTTCCGAGATTTGGTCGTATCTCTGTGATGTAAATTAGGTCACAACGTGGGTGACCTAGATGATTTTCAAGGTCATTGTAGGTAGTACCCAAATCTCTACTCACAAATTATAAACTATTAATAAATTAAGTGAATAAAAAAACTGCTTCGCCGTTTAGAAATACAGTAAAAAAAAAAAACACCAAATTACAGAACGTACAGTACAGAAGGAGCCAACAAGATGTTGAAAGAGAACGTTAAATCCTCGACGTTTCGAATCAATTCTGATGCATTTTCAAGAAGAACCCTTCAGTAAAGAAACATGTAAACACAAATCGGGCTTGGGGGAAGCCTGGAGTCAAGCCAAGAGTACATTTAAAAATCTTAAAATTTTGAACAAAAATATGTGTGTGCCCAGACGCACAGTCCTGGCGCACAGTCAAAACAAACAAAAACAGAGGGACAAAGGTGTGACCAGTTACCTGGCACAAGCCTAAGAGGGGAAAATCGGGCAGGTCCACAATTTATATGCTGGTATACTGAGAACACTATGATGGCGAAATTCAGTAACATTACATTTTTGAAGTAATTTTAAATATTCTTAATATTTTGGGCAGAGGGTAAAATGTGATTGTGAACGGGTGAAGAACAGAGTGAAATGCAGATGGTTTCAAGATTAATTCTGGTACGAGTGTTTGGGATCGGAATAAAATTGCAGTTTTTGAGAGGTCTGGTTTATGTCCAGTATGTCGGAAGTGTTGAACTAGCGAATTATTTTGGTCGTTTAAAGTTTGAAGTTCGGTCTATGAGATCGAAGGCGTTAGACCAGTATTTTTCCCACTGGTACCAATGTAAGTGGATTTGCAAACTGGGTTGGCGCAGGGGATTTGGTAAATGGTGTCCTGTTTAAGATGAGCTGGAAGTTTGAACTCGTATTGAATTGGTTTTTGAAATCAAGTTTTATAACGTTCTAGCATCTAAGTGTAAAAAAAAAAGAAGAGGATTTAACGTTCTCGTTCAACACCTTGTTGGCTCCGTCTGTACGTCGCCGTTTAGAAAGCAGCACTAGAGCTCGTATTCCCATGGAACTCACACCTGTGAAGGTACACAAATAAAAACTGAGTAGAGTTGAACGAAACAAACTGTAATTAGAATTTAAGGCCCAAGGATGGATTGTTTTTACCCACTGGTTACGTCAAAACGTGAACGCAATTTGTGCCTGACTGAAATGTGTGTGTTTGTCAGTTTCTGTTTTAGCTCTGTTTCGCGTGAGTGATTATGTGTACATTTTATGTGTACTTTTTAATTTTTCAATTATGTAGGCGTTTTGTCGGTTACGGAGTTCGTTTTGATTTTCGTCCTTGTATGTGTGTGTATTTTTAATGTGCGAAATGTTCACCCGTTTTTGTTTATTTTGATTTTTTATGTATCGTGTGTGGGCTTTAGGTTGGTATTCCATAGTCCTTGTTTCCTTGAACCCGAGTTCAAATGATAGTTCGTTTCGTTCGAGTGAACTCTATAAGCCGCCCGCGCACTGAGCCACTTGGCCGCGCGGCCAGGTCGCTGCAGCCAATGAGAATGCTTACCGTTTGTGTAAAACCACGCATTAATCATTTTCATTGGCTGCAGCAACCTGGCCGCGAGGCCGAGTCGCTCAGTGCGCGGCCGGCCTAATCCGGCGAAGCCTAAGCCTTTTTTTGTTTAGTTAATTTGTTTGCTTTTTCGCTTTCTTTTCGCTGTCTTTTCGCTGTCTTAAATTCTTAAATAAACGAAGAAATATTAGAGCGAAGACGTGTTGGTTCCCCAGCGCGCTTCGTCGTTTCGAGCAGGATGCTAATTTACGGCTTATTTTGTTATTTACTTGAAATCTTCTTTAACAAATCCATTAAGTTAAAATGGATCGGGGTGGATGTGCGGTGGCAGCAATTAGCCTAGTTTTCTAGTTCGTAATTAGATAGAGGACCCTGGAAAAGCTCTGGCCAGGTCACCATGACGTACTTTGCCGATTGAAATCCCCGGGTTTACCCTTTCACTTACATCCCTTTCTTTCTTACACTAAAACGTTTACGTTCAAAATTGAAATGGCTCTTCTTACGACCTCCTACACGTAACATATGGCTCTAGTTTATTTAATTTTTTTTCCTTTTGGTAGAATTTACTCTTCAGATGGTTAACTGCATTCTTTCTCCATCATCGCAAAATTTCATATAGAAGACGCTCATACAGTCTTGCTAATTTTCGAACATCAATGCATACCGATATCGTCAGGCACGTCAAAGGTAAAATTAGGATCCTGGTCACATTCTTGCTGTTTGCAAAATTTGAATTTGGTAGAACACGTAGCCTCCCGTATTTACAGGTAGTGGGCCATTCGTGCTGTATTTAGACGATACCTTCTAAATATCTTCTAAATACAGCATGAATGGCTCACTACCTTGTAAATACAGGAGGCTACGTGTTCTACCAAATTCAAATGCTGGCAAACAGCAAGAATGTGACTAGGACCCTAATTTTACAATTGAAGTGCCTGGTGATGCAGTAGCATTGCTGTCGAAAATTAGCAAGACTGCGTGAGTGTCTTCTGTATGAAATTATGCGGTGATGGAGGAAGATTGTAGTTTTAAAATTATTCGAATGTTTCATAGTACTGGTAATGATGTTTTTAGTGGATGTTGAGATGATATGTTGACATCTGTGTTTGTGATTTTTTTTTGAGTAACTTTGGTTCTACACTTCCCATTTTCCACTGGCAGCTCAAGTATAGTGTTTTACGCTCAGGCGAGCGGACCTTTCGCCGTTTCCTCCCCCCCCCCCCGCTTTTCCCTCCTCCCCCCCACCCCCGAAATCAGGGGAACTTTACCTACGTGGCAAAGTGCAAGGATATTCCTGTAACCACTACTTTAAAATTAGCAAATAGCGGACATTTAAATTTTTTTTTTTTATTTAAGTTTTATGCAATTGTCTACCTTATTTGACTTAGACATACATTTTCGTCTTACACTAAAGCTTACAGTTTAAACCAAATAACAATCTCTAGACCAGAAAAAAAAAATTGAACCAGAAAAACTAGATTGGTGTTTCCATCTCATAATTGCTTAGAAAAAAATTGATTTCATAAATTTGGACCAAAAAAATCTGATATCTACCCCAAAACAAAACTTAAGGATTCCCGGCAAGGTTTTCGGCCGTGTGAAGTCGAGATATCAAACGCCAAGCTCTTTCGCCAAGCTAATCCCACCGACTAAGACTTTAAACGTGAAATGAAAAATGATTGAAAATTGCGCAGTAAGCAATTTTCAGATTTCATTTAACCTTCGAACTTATTCAGTGGGATTAGCTTGGCGAAAGAACTTGGCGTTTGTTATCACGACTTCACACGGCCGAAAAGCTTGGCGGGAATCCTTAACAAGTTTTGTTTTGGCGTATATAGATAGAAAGACTTACTTATTTCGTAAATGCTGACTTCCGGATATCAATTGTTTCACAGTCGTCGGCGCGATCGCTGTTATCTCGATAAACGAACATGAATTACTTCAAGCTTGAATTGTAACCTGCGTCCTCACCTGTACTGAATTGTAACCTGTAACCTGAATTGTAAGTGCATCCTTTTGCTATTAAAGATCATGGCAAATAATTATGATTCATATCAAGAATTTATAGGGATGGGGAGAAGAATTTTTGACTGAGACCCTCTACTATAACGTCTTAGATTCATTACTATTAGTTCCGTCTAAGTGTATAGGTGGCGCCATGAGGTTTATGTGAGAATTTCTACTCAGTTTTCAGCCTAAAATTAAACTAAACGAAACTAGCTTGCATTTAATGATTATTTAGCCTAGCTTAGTTGTAATTTAATTTACTTAAGATTTGGGCTGAAAAATGAGCAAAAATTACCAGATAGAACGCGTGGCGCCCTCTGAAAACTCGGACGGAACTAATAGGAATGAATGTAACACGTTTCAATAGGGACTTTTTAGATTTACAAATTCTCCTCCCCAACCCTATAAATTCTAAAAAAGACCTACGGGAGAAAGGGTCCCAACAAGCGACACCTTGAGCATAACCTAAGTTCACTTAGTTCCCGAGAGTTCTTTAGTTGAGGTCCGTGTGGGGGTCGATCTTACTTTCTGAAATGACTGTCGACTCGGTTTAAACTTGGGGGGGAAATCACTCTCATACCATAATTTCTTCACTCGTTGCACAAAAAGATACAGGTTAATGAGGCAGGGATCTAAAATACGTTTTAAGGTTCAATTTTGGATAACATTGCTGGGGGGAAAAACTTGCTTCTAAAAATGGACGGCACTACAAGTATAGAACGAGTATAGTACGTTCTACTTACAGTTTGGTTTTTATTTTAGGAAGGTTTTTGGAAAAACATCTCGAATACATTCTCGAGTATACCAAAGAAGAGTATCGTAAATAAATTGCGTTCAGGCTTCGTTCCAAACTAGGCCATTCAAAAACGAGTGAGAACATCTCATAAACCACAGTTGACCCGAAAAGCCAAGGTAAAAAGAAAAAGAGTACAAAATCAATTGTCAAGAAACAGTAACCAGGGAAACGGGGGAAAGACATCAAGCAACACACTAGTACAAAATCAGGTAAGTAATAGGAGCTTGGCAGTACAAAGTAATGCACCCCACAGGGAAGCACACTTCGGACACTGGATACAATCTGGTTAACAAGGAACGAATACACATTACCAATAAAGAAGCTCAAACTCTTCACAAAGTGAAAAACAGGGCTACAGGGAACGGAGTAATAACACCCTGAAAGGTAAGCTAGAATAAAACAACATTCATTTTTTTCTACCCAGACGCTAACCATCGCGTCAAATTCTTATTCCTAGGAATAAGTTGGTTTCCTTAAAAAGTGCTTTAAAGCGACATATCTCCCAGCGCCATTTCTTTCGATCCACCACATCAAGTACGGCCCCAAACGTCTATTTCCTTACCGTTAGTCAATCCCTTGGTAAAAATCCGTTTTAAAATGTGGCATCTAGGAGATTTTTTGTTGAATAATTGTTAACTTTATTTACTGTATCCTTCGCGTATATGATGCTTTGCACGCTTAAAATAATCATGACGTTTCATCTCTTGTGCATGAACTAATTTTCTAATAAATACCACGATATCAAAAATCTGAAAGACTAGTGTGGTAAAAATTAAAATTAATTATCCCAATAGATCGCCGAAGCAAAATTACATGACACTAGCCTAGAAAATTATAGATTGTAATATTAAAATATGAGAATCATTCCGGTTTGTGACGACACAATCTTTAACTTGCTACTTTTTCGTGTACTATTCCCAAAGCCAACCGAGACAGCAGCTACGTTCATCGCTGCAAGGAACGCAGCTACCAGGCTAGCCGATCTTGAAGGTGAAAAATGCGCGGATTGTGATCTCCGCGTGGCTGTTATAAGGCAGGCCGGGTGTCCCTTTAATAAAAAACATTACGTTTTTTTGTAGAGACTTGGAGGTGGGGGGTGGAGTGGAGGACGATATAATCGTAGGAACAGGACGAGAGGGAGAGGAGGCGTCTAAATTCACTCGCCTTTAGGCGTGGTAATGGCTTTTACCACCGAACCGTGAAAAATGATTCTTCAGTTGGTTGTGTACTGTTTAGCTTACTGAGTAGTCCAACACATTAACGTTTTAAAGTTTTAAACCGTCCGTGTAACCAACTTGCATTTCCCTTGCCGTAAACCAAACAAATTGTCATTTTCGCGTGTGGATGGTTTCACTTTCGGCGTGGAATGCGGGGCGTAATTGTAGTCGACTGGTCATTCGGTGCTAGGCTTGTTCCCGTTTGAGTTACCGGGGGTCAGTTGAGGAGTCAGTTGACCAAATATCAGTCGGCGCAATTACAAACCTTCATCCGGCAATTAATTTCGCATTAACTCTTGGCTGCCGGCGCCTGGATCACTGGCCCGTTCCTATTTCAAATTCGTTGCAGGAACGAGTATAGTTAATGCTAATGATTATGATGGTGGTGCGATTACTATACCCGCTGGCAGAGCGTCTGTAAATTATTGATAGGAAATATTGGGATTATCGATATTTAGCCGAGTATGGAGTTGGACGCAGGCGTACTCAAGAGCTGGCCGTGTCGCGGCATTCCTTTACTAGTACCGATGATTCGATCGTATCGGCATATCGACGAATAATTTGTGAAGCATTCACGGTAAAAATATTCACTTTCGTCGAACGTGTAAATACGTGTAAAAAAAAAACCTTCACTTAGCGATTTTAGGCACGCCATTGTTTAATATTTTTTTTTTTAACGAAGTAGCTGCTAACGGAGAATTGGGTTCGAAAGTAGTCCTACTCATTTGTGCAACACGGTGTGGGGATTTGACGTTACCGTGGCAACGTGATTTTAGGCCTAAATTTTCATCTTTTAGGCCAATTTTTTTACCTGCCCCGTTGTAATTTCGTAAGTACAAACTAACGGAGAATTTCGTTGGAGAGGAGGACTATTCAGTCATGCAACACGGTGTCGACACTTATTTTAACTGACGCTAATGTGCGTCGCTAACGAGGCAGAACTTTCTGCAACTGTCTGCGACACCAATTGTTGGAAAAAAATTGGTCTGCAGCTAATCTGTTTTTATCATTATGGTTATTCACATGTTTATTGGTGGTAATTGTTTGGAAACCTTACTTTTCAAGCTAGCGACTTAATTCACCCACCTATCAATTCCTTTCGTCGTTACGGTTCCGAAAATGGTAACGAAAACGTGCGCAAACGGTTATTTATTAAAAAAAAAAATATTAAAAGTCGGTAAAACGCTACTCACTGCAAGCTAGAAGCGGCTACCATTCAACGCGATGATACCACAACAATAAAACATGATTTCGACCGGAACGTTACTAAACGGAAATTATCTCTTTCCCAGTCAGACGGTGTATATCGATATTTGTGGCTGGAATTACAGTTCGCAGGGGCGCGCTTCGCACGCATTATTATATACGTCGAGAATTGGTGTAATCAGAAAAAGTATGACGCAAGCATTTGTGAAACAAGGAAGTAGCATAATTTGTTCCTTGTTTCACAAATGTTGCGTCGTACTATTTCTGATTACACAAATTCTCGATGTATATAATAATGCGCGCCCCTACGGACAGTGTTTCATACTGTAAGGAAATAATCGTATAGAAATAAAACTACTTACTACCTACATTACGAAAATAAACGTAATTTCAGTTTAGGCACATTCCGGTCGAAATCAGGTCTTCTTGTTGCGGTATCATGGCGTAGAATGGCTGCCGCATCTAGCTTGCAGTGAGCTGTGTTTTAAAGTGTTTCAATATTTTTTCCCAAAAATAAATAAG
>JAHWFP010033543.1:27684-38865 GCA_023313725.1 Lithobius niger | reverse complement strand
CAATCGTGAACAGACAGATGCATTGCTAAATTTGGTGAAGGCCATTGCCACAATCGTTATACAGGGGGAACCAAAAAAAAAACGCAACAGCAAAATTTTTTTTAAGTCCAAACTTTTTTCTTAGCATCTTCCAGAACCATAAAGGGTCAGATGATGTCTAAATAGAATGGGTAGTTTTGAAAATCCCTTTACGGTTTTGAAGAGTGCTAACAAAAAAGTTTGAACTTAACAAATGCTGCAAAATTGACTCAAACAGCAGTGGTACACGCACATAGCGTCGGTTTTTTTGGTGGTTGGAGGTGATTTTTAGGGCTGGGGGTCGAGGAGGTAGGTATGGTATGTTCTTTTTTTTTCTTTTTCTTCCCACTTCGAAACGCCTAGCTTTCCTTACCAAATGTGGGCAGTATAAAAAATACTTTTTGCACGTATGGTTGCTAGTGACCCACAGTTTGTATAGAATTTTTGATACAGTTTATGTAACACCAGAACCTACTGTATGTGTACTGCAATAGTGCAAGTACACAATTTATTTGGAGTCTTGAGATGGTATTTGTTCCGCTAGTTGACGGTATCTTCGTACTGTAGTATACTTCCGTTAAATGGGGTGAGTATTCGGCAGCTACCATTCTTTACGAGTTTGATGGCGTTAATTAAACGTCTCTTCACACCTCATAGGTTATTGTACGACCACTTAGCTTATGAACCTCTGCACCTAAAGCGTAGACGCCCGAACGCAGCAAGCCCTATCAAAAGGCTCCCTTGTGGGCCGTATGTTCAGCCTGAGTGCAGCTCTTTGTAGTCTTTTCTTTGATGAAGGTTAAGCATACACAGAAATTGCCTCATTGCAAAGGATCCTTTTCTGCTTCTTGTTGTCTCCGTCGTCGGCATTAAAAAGGCCGGCCGGCCAGATCGATTCATAATTGGCACTTTCTGGGAGGATTGGGAATCGTAATAGCCACATGGAATGGGACGACCGCCATACTTATTGTTGTTGGGTTGGCCTTATCACGTTCGTCGTATTTGGTTGGTTTTGGTGTCAATGACGGGAACATTCTGAAGTCTTTTACGCTTGAGGGGGGAAGGACTTTGCGCCTGCGAGGGGGTGGGATGGGGTGGGTTGGAGGGGGGGGGCGAGAGGGGTTAGTGACAACAATGAAAATCCTGATGCTGTGTGCCGAGGTTCGCTTGAGGAGGCGTTAATGAACGGCAACAGCAAAAACGTTTTATGTCGTCGCCAACCCAATGACCTCAGCGTCCGTCATCTTTGGAACGCGACCCGGGACTGGGGACCAAACTGACTTTGGTTGTGGGGCGGAATGGGGAAAGCAAAATGGTTTGGCAAAGCGAACGGATGGGCGCCTCTGCGGGTTTGTTGACTCGATGGCATGTTTGGCGCCTCCATCGTCGACGTCGTCTTCATTAAGAAGCCATAATGGAACCGAAGCGTTGGTGGGATTCTTCCTTTCTCATTCGATTTGTTCTCGCATCTCCCCCCTACCTTGCACATTCATCTCCCGTTTGCAGCATGCTTTTGTCTTCGTGTGTTATGGGATGCGGGTTAGACGTTATTGGCGCAGTCATCACGATTGACGTGTTTGGGCCTGTTATTGGAGAACATTAGTGCAGATCTACCCGTCAAGATGAAAATCTCATCTTCCCCACGGATGTGAGGTCCATTTGCGTTTGTCCGCACTGTTTCCACAATTGGTGGATTGCGATTAAAGCTGCAGCAGCAAATTTACGAGGCGGTTGTACCGGCTAGAAGTTATCAGCCGAGTGATATTGTAACTTGTTGTGCCTCATTTCATAGCTGCTACTGCGAATGAAGCAAAATAATTGAATCTTAAAAGACCGATCATCCTGCAGTTAAGCGGAAACGGAGAATCACATTTTTAAAAATAAGAATGACGTTAATTTCAACACTATTCGTAAACAATTACGCAATAACGATCTAGGGGCTAGTGGTTTAAAAAAAAAGTTAATATCTAGCCTACCGTAAACAGGGACATCAGCAAGACTAAAAATCAGAAGATTTAAGGGCGCATTTATTCAACAAGTGTTCTCGTTCGCGAAAGCTGTCCTCTCGCTTGCTAAGAAGAGCCGTGACTGGACCCTTGAAACTACGAAGCACGTGAAGACTGCAGTAAGCTAGGCTATATGAAATCTCCTCCTACTGCACAATCTTAAACATGTTTCTTAGTTTTAAGGACCCAGTCATGGCTCTGCTTTGGCGAGCGAGATAATAGCTTTCAGTGAGCGAGAAATGCTTGTTGCAAAAATGCACCCTTAAACATTCCAATTTTTAGTCTCTCCGACGACCCGGTTTACGGTAGGTTTTAACTCTGTTGTAAACCCACTAGCTCCTAGATCGTTAATATTTAATTGCTTACGAAATAGGAGCGCAGAAGTTAATGTTATTAATTTTTTTTTAAACGTGACTCTCCATGGCCACTTAATTGCTGGATGACCAGTCTTTCGACGATTCAATTATTATTATTTTGCTTCATTAGCAGTTACAATTTTTAACGTGCAGTCCTGATGGCCTTGCAGGTGTGAGTTTACGGATTTTGCCGATGAGGCTAAATGAAATTACTACTTTTAAGGTTTCTATCATTATGCTCACATCGTAGGCAGTCCAAACAGTTTAACGCAGACACGCCCCACACCAACATATAATTTCTAGTTCACCAACGACTTTCTGTACGAACTAAACTGTCACGCAAACTCATCATTACTCTTTATTTCTACATCCCACTGCTTCAACTCCAACAATCGTCCAGTTACAGATTTGTGTTCGCTCACTCTGGTGGCGTTGACCCATGCTTCGAATAGTTTAGCCGATGTCCAGGGCATCACAAAATCGATGTACAATAGACTCTCGATATAAACGAACTTCCGAATAAGACACTTTTTCCTATAAAGAACATTTTTTAACAATCTGATTGGCTACCTTCTGTTCAGATGGTGAAAATACATAAAAAACCTCTGTATAAGGAACAGCTTCATATTAAGAACCTCTGTATAAGGAACAGCTCCATATAAAGAACCTCTGTATAAGGAACAGCTCCATATAAAGAACCTCTGTATAAGGAAAAGCTCCATATAAAGAACCTTTGTGTAAGGAACAGCTCCATATAAAGAACCTCTGTATAAGGAACAGCTCCATGGAAAGAACCTCTGTGTAAGGAACAGCTCCATATAAAGAACCTCTGCGTAAGGAACAGCTCCATATAAAGAACCTCTGTGTAAGGAACAGCTCCGTATAAAGAACCGCTGTGTAAGGAACAGCTCCATATAAAGAACCTCTGTATAACGAACGCTCCATATAAAGAACCTCTGTGTAAGGAACAGCTCCATATAAAGAACCTCTGTGTAAGGAACAGCTCCATATAAAGAACCTCTGTGTAAGGGTCAGCTCCATATAAAGAACCTCTGTGTAAGGGACAGCTCCATATAAAGAACCTCTGTAAGGAATACATGGTATTTATTTGTTCCTAATAAAACTCGTTGAAATTCAAAGTTCCTATCTTAAAAGGACATACCTTTAAACTCTTATTCGAGCATCCTGCGCCAAATACCTTTTGCAAGATTTACATAGGTTAGAGTGAATATAGCAAAACCGTTTCTCAAAAGGGGAAAAATAGGAAAATGAATGCCTTTGTAACATTTTCACGCGTTTGAAGAAATGTGGCAAAACCGAGCCACACTGGAAATCCAAGAGGAGGAATGATCCTTTAAGAGTTTTTAATATTAACCGTATTATTTTTTTTAACCACTAGCACATTTTGTCTAAAATCGACGATAAAAAAAAAAGGTTTGGATAAATAGCTAAGTCTCTCAATTCATAGAACTCTGCTCTACAACCGGTGTGTATGAATGGCGTTTTGCTGACATGTGGAGCTAAGTTAGCGGCCTTCCCCCCCCCCCCTCTTTCTCCCTGATCACCCCCCCCCCCTCCTCCTTTCCGTTTCTGCTCTTTCTCCTCTCGCCTCGAGCTTGCTTTCGACCATTGATCAGATCTGCTAGATATTGATCGGTTCCATGGTTCTTGGTTGCCAGTGGTGGGGGTGTGACACACTCACACACACAACCCTTCGTGCTTTGGCCTGTCCGTGTTGTTAGCGACGTTACGTTATATATAGGTGGGCAACGGAGAGAGAGAGAGGGCTTAGTTCGCCTTCAGTGACTCCGAAAAGGGAAAGTGGAACACATTCCTTGTGTGCTCGCAACCTTCAGTCCAGATCTGTGTTAATGTCAAGATCAACGCTCAGAAAGTTCGTTGGCCCTTCCCAAACAAACAAGCAGTTCATACGAATCGCATGGTGAAGATGATGGAAATAAGTCACTTCCGGAATTGGAATTAAATGACATTTACCTTAAAGGTACATACCTCCCCACCGTACCTCTAGCATCCTGTGCAAAATCGCTTACACAACACTTGCATGGGTTAGAGTAATGTAGCAAAACTGTTTCTCACGAGGGAAAAAAAATAGGAAAACGAATACTTTTGCAACATTTAGCCGCGTCTGGAGTAGTGTTGCAAAACTGAGCGGTACAGGAAACCCAACCGGGAGGAATGCCCCTTTAATGGGATTGGTGGAATTGATGTGAATGTAAAACGATTCCAGAAAATGAACTGATGGAATTAATCATGCTACTGTCCAACTATACCGACTTGAATTGGACTTGGACGAGTTGTCGCCGAAATTATAATTTCAATGGCTTTGATTGAGGACCAATTTGGCACATGCTCTGTGCAGGTTCACTAACCTTGGCAAGTCATATTAATCGGAATAAATACCTTGATTTGATTTGGATTTGTTTTGAGATGAAACAGGACGGAAAGCCAAATGGGCTCGAAGGGTTAAATAAATGCGAATGCGAACCTACTCGCGTTCTTTTTGGTCTTAAATGTCAAGACAGCCTGAACGGGGAATTGAACCCGCGACCTTTGAAACCAAATGTCGAGGTTCTACCGCTGAGCCATACTGACGCGGCGTCATTTGGTTTGAAAGGACGTGGGCTCAATTCCCCCAGTCAGACAGTCTGACATTTAAGTCCAAAAGGCAACGTAAAGTTTGGATCCGTATTTGTTTTGATAGGCCTTGTTTTTTATGTAATTTGATTTGACCTGAATTGGTTGTACTCGTAATTACAGCCAATCGGCCCAGTTCCTCGGAAATTCAATTCAATTCCACCCAAGTCCCATTCCTATCAAAACCGTCTCAATTCCGGGCAGGTTCCCAAAATGTCCCCGTAAGTTGCCCAGAATTCTTCTGGACTTAGGTTGAATTAGTTGCCTATAGAATTGGTCGAAACATTTCCTGAAACAAATGGAATAGAAATTGCATCAAGTGGATGTCAAAGAATTGGAACTGATTTGTTAAAATGAAAATTAGCAAACAGTATGTACCTGAAAAAAAAATGCAGGATTCCCCCCACCCTATAGCCCCGATTCCTCACACATTTTTTTTGTCAGTTACAATGAGCCATACATTTAAAGTTTTTATTGGCTTAAGGTGCCCAACTGGAATGAAATTTTTTTTTTCTACCTCTGATTGTGAAGTATTTTTGTTTAATATTTACTATTTCTTTTTTCTTTTTAGGTAAGTACAAGAAATCCGGAAACTGGTTTCAAAGATAATGGAACACGGTATTGTAAATCGTTGTTTAACACTAGCTTTTTAGATACACATTTTGTCGTATATTATCACACAAATATTGAGTTAACCCTGCTGTTTCTGTGAAGGAAGTGCGACAGTCGGTAGCATACTTAGCATCACTCGAAGTGAGAACCTACTTCTAACACTGGCAGCACATACAAAATAATCTTAAAACTAGACTTCGACTTCAAAGGACTAATAGGAAATAACTAGTATACTGAAGCTGCAGGCGTTTGAATAAGAAATTAGAAACATTTGCCTTGTCCGTCAGATTGGCATCAACTTTTAAAGGTGGAATGGGACAAACTGCTCCAGTATGCGCCCAACTTAATTAAAAAAAAAAAAAAGCAGTTAGCAAACCATCAGTCGAACACTTGCGCTCCCTTTCCAACTCACACTCGTTAGTCATTTTAGACAAATTTTCCTGAAGCAGGCATTATTGTCATACGTGTTCTTGTTAGTTTTAAATTTATGCCTCAATTTAAGGTTACAGTTTACGGGGTGCTTGGGAGCACGTGCAAATCTTGGGACTCCTAACAATAGAAGTGCAGTCATGGAAAACTGGGTTATTGATGGTCGTGAGGAATGTATTCCACGTTTGATTAATGTCATCATAACCTCCCAAAAAACAGTTGACCAGTTGATACCACCAAGCAAATTTGTCATAGTTTATATGTTTCGAAACAACGCGTTGCAGGGGAGTTATTGCTTTTAAAACTAAAACAAAAAGATAACATTTGTTGGTTGCTGCAATTACTTCAACCACGTTAACATCGTAAAGTACGCGCTCCTTGTCAACCAAAATCCAATCCAATATGTTGCATCCCTGTGTGAGTTTTGATACTTTAGCAATTTAGCAAGGCCTTCGGTAATAATTTTTACCATCTCTCGCAATCTGCCATTTGAAAACAAACTCGGCTGTTTACATAAGCTATTTATTTACACAGGTTACTGCTTAGTAAAGACTGGTTACCTATATATTGGACTGTGAGGTCAAATCTCACTACGTCAGCTTCTTACCTTGGGCCCATGTAGCGAAAGTACAATAACTGTCTACAGTATAAAATCGTACGATGGCAAACGTATTTACATTGCGTTTTGGACTTAAAAGTCAGACTGCCTGAACCCTGAATTGAACCCGGAACCTTTGAAACCAAAGGCCGAAGTCCTACCATTAAGCAATACTGACACGGCCTTAGCGGTAGGACTTCGGCTTTTGATTCAAAGGTCGTGAGTTGAATTCCATGCTCAGGCAGTCAAACATTGAAGTCCAAAACGCAATGTAAATACGTTTGCATCCGTATATATTTAAAACTTTTGAGCCCATTTGGCTTTCTGTCCTATTTAATGTCTACAGTAAATCCTTTTCAGCAGATTAACAAAATATAGACGTGAACTGAAACAAAATTAGGTTCAAAGCCCTGCAGATTGAGTAACTTTATTGGAGATAATGGAAACATTCCGGTAATGCATTGTACGAACCATTATAGCCCACAGTGTGACTAGGGTCATTTTTTTTCGGCGTATATCAATTGAATCCTTTGTTCTCTTAAAACAAGTCATGCTGTAGGACTCGATGGCTATTCAGCACATTTTTACCAAGAACTAAAAAATGAACTTTGTTCGCCATTAGAAATCTAGTTATTGCAATTTTCACAAAAGGCAGTCCAGCTAATCCAGGCAACTATAGGCCTATATCACTCACCAGTGTAACATGCAAAATTCTTAAGAATCATTCGTGACCACGTGCTTGAACACGTAGCCGACCATGAGATCTTTCTAAGGACCGATTTGGTTTCTTGCCTCGAAGACGTGCTACTCTTCAACTACCTCAATGCATGGACGACTGGACGCGCTTGTTAAGATTTTGGTGTACCTGTTGATGTGATTTTCATCAAGTCTGCCAAGGCATTCGATGCGGTGGTACATAAATTATTTTCTAACCTATATCATTACGGGTTCAAAGGCGATGGTTTGGGTTGGGTGAGAAATTTTCTTTCCTTTCGTGAACAGTCAGTCACTGAGTTGCTCCAAGTTTTGCGTCGTACCCGTTGTCAGTGGAGTTCCTCAAGGTTCAGTTCTGGGTCTACTATTATTTTGTATTTATATCAACGAGCGCAAGGTCCTGATGGTGTATCCTCCTCAAGAACTCTATAAATCACAGCACTCTTTTAATGCAATTGAAGACAAGGAGTGGTGTGAAAACTGGCATCTACCAATTTCCATTAATAAAAGTAACGTTCTGGGCAGGAGAAATGTGCGCTTGAGTTATTCTATTACTAATAACCGTCTTGACAAAGTCAGCACTTTTAAGGATTTGGGAGTTATTCTTTCTCATGGTCTCCAACCACATCAATGCCATTGTGTATTCCCCCAAAATTCGTGCTATTGTGATTAGGCACTGTTTCAAATTCAGGATGTTTTCATGCTTGTGGAAACTTTCAAGTTGTATGTTCACTCAATCCAAGAGTATGCTTTGGCTCTTTGGTCCCAGCATTAGCTCAAAGATATCGACCAGTTTACCTGTACAGCGGCGTTTATTAAGTTGGTCCCGCGCATGTACATTGCACCATAAGTCATAAAGGAACAGCTAGTGTTTCTCAATCTTTCTTCACTTGCATTGCATAGATTCGTTATTGATCTTACCTGTACGTATTGCCGTCTCTAGAATTTATATGATGTCGACCCAAATTCAGACTTCTCCGTCCGTGGCTGCGAACGGACAAGTGGTCACTGATAGAATTGAAGAGTTAATCTAAGCAAGTCCGATTGCCGCTAGTTATTTCTAATGTAGCCATGTCGTTAACTGCCGGAATTGGCTACCCTCAAACGTTGTATTGGCTCCGTAGGTCAATGTTTTCAACAACAAAAAAACTTTTGTACAGTTTACGTATCTGAGTATATGTTTTGAAGTTGGTAACTGGTTTTCCAGCTGCAGCTGACCAAGTAATATTTATATCCATAATCTCACCACTGTTCATTGAACAGTATTTTTATGTGCATGCATCCGTCGATTGTTTCATGTAATTTCAAAATAGGACTATTATTCTGCATCATTTTAAATCTGGAGTGGGTATAGAATAGTCTACAGATCCTAGTTTCGCTTATTGTACTGACACAAACTAGTCTTGAATAGCGGCAAAGGTAAGCAGCTTCAGCATTGGATTTATTTGGAGTTAAGTTTCGCTTACTAAATAACTTTCCATTGGAGACAAACTCTGAATTTGAAAGCACCATAACGATAACTACAGTTACATGAAGCATAAATACAGTTTTGGCAAATACAACTTCGGCAAATAGAACTAGGGGGCATAGTTACACCACGAATTTGCAGTTTAGCAGCAGCTGCCATCTTGTGTGCGTGTCCGATTCGCGTGTGACGAAATGACGTCACATTATCTTTTCGGTCAGTAGGCCTACGCGACGGGAGTTGTGATTAACTAGATTTCTTTACCCTAGTTTGAAGAAATTCTGGGTTTGAGTGCTGCTAATTAGTTTTGACTGCTATCTTTGTGGGCCTGGGGGCAGGAAAGAGATGCGACGGGCAAAATTTCTCCATTCCTAACAAACGTGATGGCTCGTTAATGAAGGAATAGTCCAAGCTGTCATTAAGGGGTGCAGCCAAGCGTTTAAGGAGCCAAGCACACTCCTATCGTTGGAGGGGGGGGGGGGGGGAGGTCTGGCATCTTATCCTTTCTCTACCGTAATTCCTTGCACGAAATCGGCTAGCCGGCTCTTCGCTGCACAAGGACTTAATAAGCTGAATCTTTACCCTAAACGTTACTGTTGGAGCATAGATGCGTTTCTACAGAGTTGGGCCCTCACCCGTGCCTGCATTAGTGACGTCGCCGCTTATGAAAATGGCGCCGAAAATGCGCGAAAATGCTACGCTCGCAGAGAATTGAAGATTTTCTTCCCGCCTTAATGAGAGTTAGCCGAATGGTATGAAAGCTTAGCGCAGGCATTATACGTTTTTTTTCCCTGTTCTTTTCGTGTGTTTTCCTCCCCCTTTACATTACTGATGTGTTAAGTCGTTGGTAAGTGTTGCAAAAATAATTGTGACTCGCCCGTTTATGACCTACAAGCCGGGTTTATAAAGTGCTTCATATTAATAATTAGTCTATGATGTTTGGCATGGAGAGTAGGCGGAACGCGCGGCCGTGGCGGGAAAACCCAGGCAGTGGCAGTTGAATTCAGCGCATGCATGTGGCATGGGTGCCGTTGATGTGCCGAATGCAGGTGGCTAAGAGACCGGTCGTTATTTATGGCCAGGAGGGGCCGGAGGAAATGAAAATGTGACCGCCAAAATATCGATGAGCCTCCCCCCCCCCGAGACCCTGGAAAAATACCTTCCCCCCTCCCCACTCAGGGTCCAAACAGTAAGTGACCCTCCCCTCCAAAAAATGGCGTTTTTCGTGTGCCTATTGACTGTCGCAAGTGGTTCGACAAACCTAGTGACACAACGTGGTATTATTGTGTATAATTCTATGCTGGAGACTTAATGGGTTAGCTGCAAGGGGCACTGCAGAGAGAAACAGAATGGCGTCATACTGAAGCTGATGCTGTGAAGAGTGATTTCTTAGACCTAAAACGCGCGATTTTTGTTGTTGGAGAAAACAACGTTATTTTAAGCCTAAGAAATCAGCTCTTCAGTTGTTTTTCCCTCCATTTTTATGTAGTTCACCTTGTAGTTATGCCCTCCAAAACCCATACTGGTGCCAATATATGGCCGCAAATGTCACTCCTCTATACCCAAGATATTACGAATCTTGTAAATCGATTACAAATCTTGTAAATCACAAATAATTTGGCGTAAATCATTTACATCTTTTCAATCTTCTGCAAATCCGTGTAAATCTTGCAAAACTTGATGTAAATCATTAAATCTTACTTAAATCTTTAAATCACGGCAAATCTTCATGTAAATCTTCAAATCTGTAAATCTCAGCAAATCCGTAAATCCGTTGGAAGATTTGCAGATACAAAAATCTCGTAGTTTTTTTTGTCTTTGTCGAACCCCTCGGACTGTCTGCAGATGATTTCCTATAGCCAAAAATTAGTGCCGTAGTCAAATTAAGTAAGTAGCACTCCGCACCCACAAGTTACCACTGAGTTGGAAGGAAAACGTGCCTCGTGTTTAACGAAAAGACACGTTGGGTTAAAAATGATCCATCAAACACCGATGTTCCTTACACTCGTCTTGTATCAAGTTTTATGAAATATATGATGAAAGTTTGCTTGTATACCCACATCTTCTGTAACATAGTCAACACCTGATAGACCGAAGAAAGCAAGAAACCATGGAGCAAGGATTTTCTAAAAAAAAACACTCACATCATGGGGTCTGGGGGAGCTTGCCTCCCCCCCCCCCCCCGAAGCTGAGGTTATTTAAAGAAATTTTGACTGCTGAAAGTGCAATTTTTAGGTCCAAAAATGACTTTCTTCCGGTTTAGTCGGCTTTTTTTGTGATTTTTCCCCCCTTTCTTGACGGGACCTGAAAAATGTATGATTTTTATGT
>JAHWFP010033543.1:8394-27584 GCA_023313725.1 Lithobius niger | reverse complement strand
CCCCCCCCTACGATAAATAATGACCGGTCCTAATTATTCTGAAGAAGGCGTATTCAGGTTTGCGGGATTTTCGAGTATAGACAAATCATATCAAAAACCAAAACTGGTTAAAAGGATCGCGAAGTCCCGAATGGTTCGGCCCTTCAAAGGAGTGATATCAACACACCAAAACATTCGCCAAGTTAACCGCGCCGACTATTCGTTCGAAGGTTAAATGAAAACTGGGACATTGCTACTTTCGGGGGTTGGTAATTGAAAAAAGTGTTTTGGAGATAGGTATTTAATAAAAATTGATCTCTGTCTGACTGAGATACTTATAGTTTAGAGGAGGCTATTACTTATAGACTTACAAAGGGGCAGAATGAACGAACGAATGTTTAGTAATCACATTTCTAATTGAACTACGAAATCACTAAATCTAACCCCAAAAGGAGGTGAGCTGAACTTCTTATTCTTAAAGAATGAAACAGCCGAGTCCATAAAACATTTTAAAAAATCCAGCGAACATAAAAAATTTAAAGAAACAGCAAAACTTGATGAAACACGAAAAAGGCCGAAAAACCCACCCACGTCAAGTTTGGCTTTTTTTTTAAAAACCTGGGGCAAGATCGGCAGTTTTCCTGTTCCACAATCCCCTGGTTTGCTAGTCTTTCGGCAAAACTGTCTATTGTGTGCGCGGTGCATCTTGAGTCCTGCGAATATTTTGTGAGCGGCCACGTCTTCCTGGAGGGGGCGGCTTTAACCGACGGCCGCCGTTGTTTTTGTAACCATCCTGGATATCAACAAGGCACTCTGCTACTAAAAACGTACAATCGATTATCTGTGTTCGTTCTGCGGAGAACTCAAGATAGGTCGCGGACACTATAGTAATGTTCCAAACTGGGCCGGTTATCGACACAAGTAGTTTTGCTTCAGATGACGTGTTTGTCCGTTGCAGCATTAACCTTTAAATCTTTTAGGCTTGCTGTCAGATGCCGGAGGATGTACCACATTTTCGCTCAATAATATATATGTTGGTGCAGCCCATGTTTGTTTCTTGGCAAACGTTTAAGACCATTCCTTTGGCTGCTGTAGGCTTTAACGATATGAGATACTATACCTTGCGCCAGCAAAGAAGTCTCTCCATGTACGGTAAATTTATGAATACTACTCTTTCCAGGAAAAAAAGTGCACCTTGCCGTTATATTCGTAACGTAAGCTTTTTTAATAAATGGTGTCGCAGTAGATTATAGGTTTTCCATTGGTGAACCCCTATGGAAAACCTATAATCTACTGCGACACCATCTATTAAAAAGCTTACGTCACGAATATAACGGCAAGGTGCACTTTTTTTCCTGGAAAGAGTAGTATTCATAAAATGACCGTACATGAGACTTCTTTAACAACCTGTAGAGACCTGACTTTTAGAGACCTTGCACAAACAGTGTCACACAAATTTTGAAAAATTCGAAATCTTGTAACTTTAGTCCGATTTTGTATCTGTGACTTTCTTTTGTAGCTCTTTATTCCGTTTAGAAATTATTTGCGAAGTACAAACAAGATTGTTTAACTTAACAGATTTAGTGACCTCCCCTTGTCAGTCAAGTTCCGTGGATCCCTCCTCCTCCCCTTGCATGTCGGTTTTATTGGAATTTTATTTTGGCTGTTCCTGCCGTCTATTGAGAACAGAAGAAAAATTGGTGTAATAAAATAGGGTTACATTTTTGGTAACACTATTACACAGGAAGAACAGTGAAGATCTTTCCTAAACAACCGGCTATATCAGCGGCCTGATCCCTAAAAGCAAGAAACCCTGTAAATTCTTGCTAAAAGTGACGTTAGACTAGTATTGTGGAAACTGACTCGATGCTTCAGCATATGCATGAGCATATGTTCACCATCATGCTTGCATTGTTAAGGGTGTTGCTAAGCCTTTTAAATTGTATGCCGGCCAATACGTACGAGCGACTTGTTAGCTTCTTTTAACTTAGTTGCGGGACGCTGCGTGTGATTACAGTCTCGGGGGTGCTGCCGGAAGTGCCAGCTTTTTTTACATTCCCACTTTTAATTTTTTCCCCACATTTTTCACATGCCCGCTTTTCATTTTATTCACATTTTACATTTACCTGCTTTTCATTTTTTTTCACGGAGCCTACTTACTTTTCATTTTTGTATCACTCTTTCTTCGTTTTCATGTACCCCACCAGTTTCAAAATTCTTCAATAACAAATTTTCTTTTCCAATAACCATTGTAATGTCTCTGTGATTTTACCCAAGAGACACAACTAATTCAAATTAATTCAAACTAATTTGCCCATAAATCAACCAATTTTTTTTTTCGATTTTCAAAGCACAGATTTACCTACGTAATTCTGGGCCCAAAATTAGGGCGGATAATTTGGTTGTTTTTACTTCTTTTGTGTGTTTTGCCTTTTTTTCCCCCCAAACCAACACTCATATTTTTCACATTTTTTTTTTTCACTGGCAAATTTTCGCATTTTTCATACCAGCAGCATCCCTGCAATGCCCCACCATATGTTACTGCAACTGTCGGAAAATTCAGCGGATATACCGCCTGGAAGAGCCAGTGACGCCTATCCGTCATCTGAGATGTCATAATACTGAGGGGAAAAGCAGGAAGATATTTTTAATTACTATACCACGCGCCATGGCTGTTTGCTGTGACGTGCATATCACGTGACTGAGCTAGTCCAATCAGACGGCCAAACAGCCGTTGTTCTCGTCCGTCATTGGCTAACTCATAGTGACGTCACGGCAAACAGCCATTGCGCATGGTTTAAAGTGCTTTTTAGCTTTCTGCTTTTTCCCTCAGTATTGTGACATCTCTGGTGACGGATAGGGGTCACTGGCTTTTCCAGGCGGTATACCGCTGAATTTTCTGACAGTTGCAGTAAAAAATGGTGGACATTGCAGGGATGCTGCTGGTATGAAAAATGTGAAAATTTGCCAGTGATAAAAAAAAATGTGAAAAATGTGAGTGTTGGGTTTGGAGAAAAAAAAAGGTTTAAAAATATAAACAGAATAGTCATCAAATGCAGGTGAAAGACGAAATAGCGACGTTTCAGTTCCTAGCTCGGAACCATTTTGAAGTGAACATCTCCAACAATTTTTAGTTTTTAAGTTGTTTGACATATTTTAAAATTCATTCACTTGATTTCGTCTTCCACGTACACTTGATGGCTACTCTGTTTACATTTTTATTTATACAGCAATGCTGAGGAATCCGGAAATTAATCGTGTACGATTAATTTCCCTATCCCCAGTGTGACGTTTAAGGACCACTGTTATGATCCGTACGATGATAAGTATTAAGGTCTGAGGATGCTGACCTTTCTGGCCTCTTTAGGCCGTTTCCCTATCCTGGAACCAAAGGCCATCTTTTCAAGCTGGAAAAACCCTACGCCAGGTTGAATACTGTAGTAAGTTCTTCTTCTCACTAGTGTTCTTCTTCTCGCCAAAGATGGAACGCACTACCCGACTGGGTGGTCGAAGCTCCTGGTTGCAACTCGTGGAAAGCTCGTTACGACACCCTGTAGCCTTTCTGACTCTTTTCTTCCGGCCATTATAAGTGATCCACTTCTGGCTCTGTATGTGATATTATTATGAATTTAGGACACTAAGGGCGCGTTTACGCAACGACTCGCTCTTGCATTCTCGCAGCTAGATGCTGGAAATCATCTAAAATTCCAACATGGCGGCGGTTTTAGCGCAATCGACTCGCTATGAGAACAGTCAATAATTCGAGTTCAAAAGCGACTAGTAAAATTTCGTCAGGGGGAATTCTTTTATCTTAGTGTCACGGACTACAAGAATTAAAGCATTTGCTCAAACGACGTCGGATTCAGCTAATCCAGGAAGCGTTGTTTCCATGGCAACAACAACTTTGCCGTTGCGAAAATACAAAGGCGAATCGGTGCGTAAATTCTGTTCGGCAGCACTGATCGGCTCGGTTATGCTCGGTGTACCAGGCATTTTTTTGAGCGCTCGGCTCGGGATCGACTTAGCAGGAAAAAATGCAGGAAAAAATGGAAAAAAAAAATTTTAATAAGTGAGGTTGGTTGATACCCCTGGTTTATCATTATGGACCATCTTTTAGCAATTGATTTTTATAGCTGTGTTCCAAAAACATTTTTATTCTTTTCTCCGTCTTGCCTATACCAAAATTTGGCGCATGCTCCAACCCCCACTCGATTCAACCTTGTCTTCCGGGGCTCTTTATGTTCATGGACCACTGTTTTTTTTTTGTTCCGCTTTTCTTTTAAAATTTCGATTTGTCCAGCCAGCTAGCTCTTCTCCGACTTTTTCATCGTTTCCTCTTTTCTCTAGAGCCGGATTTAAAAAAAAAATGGTTTGAGGAAAAGGGGGGAGAAAAATGCGAGATGCTAGCCTTTCATTTTCTCCTCAGTCTACGACGTGTGTTCAAAAAGGTTTTCTTTATATCGTTTGATTTAGCTCTGTCACGTTGCCAGGCAGTTTCCTCCTTATTTCCCGCCTTTTCTTCTTTTTTAGGCGGGAGAATTTCGGGTTTCGCAACATCGGTTGAAATAGGGTTCCGAAAACGTCGACAAGGACGCACGAAGACATCCGCCATTACCCTCACTCCCAAATGCCCATAGTTGAACATTTTTGTCCCAAATTTGAGCTATTTTCGCCCAATTTCCCGTAATCATGCACTTCTCTCAGAAACGTAACGTTCTGCTTTTTCAACCTGTCGTTAGGTGACATATCCAGACCTTTTTACGAACCATCAAAAGCCTTAATCTCCTGTGTTGAAACCATGATGATCAGTAACTCGGCGATTTTTAAGGCATATTTTTTCATACTTTGTTTTCAATCTGTAGCCCTTGATGTATTTTATTGCATCCATTGATTTACTGTATTTAATATGTTTGGGCCCCGTACGCGATATATTTCCTACAAGTTCCATTTTGAGCTATTGCCGAATAAATAACGTTATTATTATTAGTACATCTGTCAATTACATAAAAACTGCAGCACTGCTCAACTAATTTTTCGTCACTACGAGTATGCTGGCTAGTTATCTCGTGTCTTTCTCGTATAAATCTCTGCCGTGCTGGAATTATACCAAGAGAGTTAGTATCAGCATAGGAGTGATGTGACTTCCAACCTCCTGTCTTTCTCGTATAAATCTCTGCCATGCTGCAAATATACCAAGAGAGTTAGTATCAACGTAGGAGTGATGTGACTTTCGATCTCCTGTCTTTCTCGTATAAATCTCTGCCATGCTGCAAATATACCAAGAGAGTTAGTATCGACATAGGAGTGATGTGACTTTCGATCTCTTGTCTTTCTCATATAAATCTCTGCCATGCTGCAAATATACCAAGAGAGTCAGTATCGACATAGGAGTGATGTGACTTTTGATCTCCTGTCTTTCTTATATAAATCTCTGCCATGCTGCAAATATACCAAGAGAGTTAGTATTGACATAGGAGTGATGTGACTTCCGATCTCGTGTCTTTCTCGTATAAATCTCTGCCATGCTGCAAATATACCAAGAGAGTTAGTATCGACATAGGAGTGATGTGACTTCTGATCTCCTGTCTTTCTAAAATAAATCTCTGCCATGCTGCAAATATACCAAGAGGGTTAGTATCGACATAGGATTGATGTGACTTCCGATCGCCTGTCTTTCTTGTATAAATCTCTGCCATGCTGGAAATATACCAAGAGCATTAGTATCAACGCAGGAGTGATGTGACTTCCGAACTTCTGTCTTTCTTGTGTAACTCTCTGCCATCTGCAAAGTACACCACATAAGTCTCTGCTATGCTGCAGAGTATACCAAGGGATTTCAGCATATGGAGTGTTGCGATATCCAGGCGTATGTCTTTCTCACAAAGTCTCTGTCATGCTGCAAATATACCATGAGAGTTAGTATCAACATAGGAGTGCTGCGACTTCCGAACTCTTGTCTTTCTCATATAAATCTCTGCCATGCGGCAAATATACCAAGAGAGTTATTATCAACATATGAGTGATGTGACGTCTGGGCACATAGCTTTTTCGTAAGTATCTGCTGTCTGCAAAGTATACCAAGAGAGTATCAGCATAGGGAATGATGTTATATCCGGGCACACATCCTTTCTCATAAAGTCTCTGTGCTGCAAATATACCAAGAGAGTTAGTCTCAATATGGGAGTCATATGACGTCTGGGCACATGTCTTTCTCATAAGTCTCTGCCATCTGAAAAGTATAACAAGAGATTATCAGCATAGAGAGTGATGTGATGTCCAGGGACATGCGTGTCTCCTAATTCTCTACCATTCTGCAATGCATACCAAGAGAGGTAGTATCAATGTGGGAGTGATGTGACATCCAGGCACATGTCTTTTTCAGAGAAGCCTCTGCCAATCGGCAGCATATGCCAAGAGAGTATCAACTTAGCAGTGATATGACATCCACACGCAAAAGTATACCAAGAGATAGTTGGCGGAGCGAGCTAGCGAAGCGTAGCCTATAACGGGCACCAAATTGCAAAATGTTGGTTGGTTGGTCCGTTGGTCCGTTGGTCTGTTGGTTGCACATTTTTAGTCTGGGTGGAGCCCAAACGAAAGATCGGATTGGAAAGAAATTTGGTACAACACTTGATACCCCAAACAGTATTGCTGAGACAAAATTTGACGTAAATCGAACAATTATTACGGGAGAAATAACAAATTTTCGAATTTATTTCTAACACTCACCATTGTAAATTTGGAATCGTGAATAGTTAAGGAATTCCGACGAAGCATACACTGTGCTGTTGGTAATCAAGTGAACTTTAAAAAAAAAAGCCAAAATAAATCATCGTAGCTTCCTTACAGCTAACAATCTTTTTTGACATAACTCAACGAAATAATAACATTTGATCATAACACTTTAACCACTAGAGGAAGACAAGCAAATGGGAAACAAACCAGAAGGATTCGTTAACGACTCACATTCGTTTCATGTAAAAAAGAATGCTTGCAGGAATTCAGCCAACATGGCAACCAAAGTGGCGTTGACGCTATCAACGGGAATCTCAAATATGAAACATCAAATCGCCGCTGCAGGAGGAAACCGTTCATATAATACGACAGACACAGCAGACCACGTATTTATATCACAACACAGAACAATAATTTGGCTTCGTATTGTAATTTCAAGATTTCTAGATTGCTATGGAAACTACACTCTCCATCCCTTGTTGCCAGAATAAATAAGCCTAACATCGAACCCATTAGGCCTAATTTCTATACTGTTGTCGCTTACGAAACTAAAACGGGACTAACAATTTGGCTTAAAATTAGGATTTAGAATTATATAAATTCTATGTTCACAGCCAAGCTTACACCAGCTGATCAACAATTGTAATAATTCCAATTAAAAAATAAATTAGCGTTTGGCGTTGCAGTACGTGCCAGAGGTGTGCGCCTCAACATTGTCGTAGAAGGCAGCGTAGAGAGCCGCGGATGTTTCGAATCTTTTGATTGTTGTGAAGTACTATCGTTACTGGTGATTGTTTAGCTTGCAATTAAATGCTTTATTGTTAATATTTTAAACCTAGGAAAGATACTCAGCAATAAATATAAACAATGTTAGCATTATTGACGGTGGCACGTTCTTTGCCAGCTTAACCACGGCGGCTAACGTTGTATTTTACAACGGCGGCGACGGCCCAAAGAGGCTGCAAATAACGAAACGGATACTAAATATGGGTGCAAACGAAAGTATCTTAAAATTAATATGAAACTTAGCCTAGCTAAAATGTAAAAAACACCAGCAAAAAGCTTCAGCTCAACTGTAGCCGAATGAATATTGCCCCGAGCTTTTTAAGGGGGACCATTAGCAAACATTGCACAGCCATTATAATGAGAGGAAATACAAATTTAAAATAAATTTTTCTTCGCTCCGCCTACAATAGGCCCAAAGCCTGTTTCCTAGTATTAATGTAGGGAGTGTTGTGACATCCAGACTGATTGTCTTTCTAATAAGTCTCTGCCATTCTGCAAAGTATAGCAAGGGAGTTTTTTTTTTTAATTTATTGTACCTAGAGAGTTAGTATCAACATAGGAGTGGTGTGACATCCGGGTACATGTCTTTCTCATGAGTCTCTGTTGCTATTCTGCAAAGAGAACTAAAAGGGTTAGTAACAATGTAGGAGTGATGAATACCCGGGAACATGTCTTTCTCCTAAGTTTCCGCCATTCTGCAAAGTCACCAAATTCTGCAAGGTGTACCAGAAGAGTTAGTATCAGCATAGGAGTAATATAACATCCATACTGTCTTGGTCATAAGCCTCTGTGCTATTCTGCAAAGTGTAGTAAGTTCTGCAAAGTATGCCAAGAGAGTTAGCATCAACGCAGGAGATGTGACATCCGGACTCATGACTTTCTCATAAGTATCTTCCATACTGCAAAGTATGCCAAGAAAGTAGTCTCCTCATAAGTCTCTACCATTCTGCGAAGTAGAACGAGAGAGTTGGTATCAACGTAGGGAGTGATGTGAATCCGGTACATGTCTTCGTTATAAGTATCTGCCATGCTGCAAAGAATACCACACGAGTTAGTATCAGCAGAAGGAATGATGTGATCTCCCTGCAAACTGGAAGTGAAGTAAACTGCAGCACTGCATACTTGTTAAACTCGATAAACGTGGTACATATTATAAACACAACATTTGGCCACATTTGGTGTCGATTGCATGCCATACACCACTTCTGTCAATTACTTTTACAACAAAAAAGTTTGATAGTGCTCATATTCTGTTTTAACAAGATGTGGCAAAGTCTTGCAATAATGAGCAGGTTCCTAAACTACCGAAACAGCTCAGCGCTGTTGCCTCAGCTCATCAAAATTGTTCCTAAACACGGGATTGTTTTCCGAACCCTGAGTGTGAAGTAACTGATGAAGCATCTTATTCATCTGTTCTTGAGGCGGTTTTCCCCACTGAATCCACTGATGAAAGACGCTCGACCTGCTGTTTTTCTTTGCTAGGATTATATATCTCAGATTATTTAGCTGAGATTATTTAGCTCAACAAAGTTAACAAATGGTGGATACAATTTTTTTTGTCCAGGATTTGATGTATTCCTCCGCCGAATTTGACTGTGCTCTACAGTTTGTTCCACTCCCAGTCTGCAATGACGTGACAGACCTTCACAACTCTTAAAAAGAGATTCTCACGTCAGCGTGGCTGAGACTTATATAAGAATGGTCACGTGCCTGAGACTTGGGTAAAGGTCACGTGCCTGCAAACAAATCGTGGTACTAAACCACATAGATGAATGTTTCTGCTTTAGTTTGCTTCAGTTTTTATGGGCATCCGACACGATGTCATTCCACCGGTTGCCATCAAGCCAACCGGACAAACCGACCAACCATGTCAACAATTTAAAAACAACCTTTCTGCGTTCGTTGGTGTGTCCGGACGTCTAAAACTGCCCGTCCACCATCCCTGGGGACGTCGGACGGGCAAACGGGATGGACAGCCGTCCTAAACTCTGCCGAAACGTCGACGTTTCTGTCTGCATAAGTAAAGACCATTGCAAATTCTGCACAAGAACCCCCCCATGTCCCGCTTCTCCACCTGCGCACCGACTGGTTGTAGGCCTACCGCTGCTATCAATGAATTAAACATACCTTCCTGTCTTGCCGATGCAGCGGTATGTTGGTAGTGCAAAGCACCGCCGGCAGATGGTGGGGCAAAATGGTGGGGCGGGGCGGGGTGAGGCGAGGAGAGGCAGACCTCTTTGGCCAATAGAAAACCGGGAAGGAAGGTAGCTCGCGCGACTTGAGTTGAGTAGGTGGCTCGATGAAAGTCAATGTTGCCCACTTGAAATTGTATTGGAGGAATAAGGGATTGCCTCAGCACCAAATGAAGGCAAGAGCCGGCCTTGTATTGAAAGTGGGGAGTGCCTGGGTCGTACCTGCGTGTTTTGCATTTTTTGTTTTGTTTTCTGTTGGGCTGGGCGGGAGTTAGGGGGAGAGGACGGTTTGATACAACAGCTCAACGGTGACGTATAAAGATGAAGTTAGTTGCTCCTTCTTTCGTGTCGGATGAAGCCGGATGAAGTTGTTGCTCCCTCTTAAAATCAAGCTGACCTTGTTGTTTAGTAGGGGTGGGTCGGAAACCGAAATCGAAACCGAATTTTCGGTTTTTACTGAACACCGAAACCGAAACCGATTCGGATGTTGGCGTCGGTTTTTCGTAACAAAAAATCAAAAAATTATTTGTTGTTTAAAATTTTAAAAATATTTTTCATTTTCTTCGTGAAAATGACAGCAGAGCTCCAGCCTATTGAAAAGAAAATAGTGTAGGAAAATAGTGTAGGAAAATAGTGAAGAAAAATAGTGCCACAGCGACACCCATGGTCTATGACGCCGCTGAAAGTGAAAGCAGGATTGAGTTAGAAGCTGTTACAAAAAAAAAAAAAAACTAGAAATATCTGGTTGGGGTGGATGGTGGCAAAAACCGATACCGAAACCGAAACCGCGGTTTTGTGGGCGTGATAACCGAAACCGGAACCGACGTCGAAAAAAATGAAACCGACCCAACCCTAGTTGTTAGTGAATCTTCTACACACTCAGTTCCAGTGCTTATATTTTCCTTAAGTCAGTTTTCTTAGCAGGAGTAAATACTAATAATAATAATAATAGTTTTCCACAGAAGGTGGAGGGAAAATGGAAGGGCTAGTAGCCACTAATACCAGTCCCCAAAACAGTAGTAGGTTGGATAATGCGTCCTTTTCAAAAAGTTGGTGAGGGGGGAAGACCATTCGGTACACGTTTAAAACCAGACACGGTCCGTGCGGACACAGCCTCCTCCGGCAATGAATTCCAAGCCGGAACCACTCTGATCGCAAAAAAACTCTTTACGGCAATTAAGTCTAGACTGGGGGACCTCAAGTTTCCAAGAGTGACCGCTAGTTACACTCGCAGAACGAACATCGAATAATGGTAAATCAACTGAAAGAAAACCATGTAAAATTTTAAAAGTAAGCAGAAGGTCAAATTTTACTCTTCGCAGTTCCAAGTGTTCCAACCCTGCAACACTCAAAACGTACTTCAGGAGACAAGTTTCTTGTACCAGGCAAACCTTATGTGAAACGACGCTGGACCGATTCCAACAAATCAATATCCTTCAGCAAATGTGGGGACCACACGGGGGTTGCATATTCTAAAAGAGGGAGCGCGAAGACCTTGAATACCTAAACCTTTATACGAAGATTTCTCGACGTAAAGCAACGCTTTACAACAGCAAGCCGACGAAAAGCCGCTGCGGTAGTTTGGTGCAATGAATAGAAGGTTTGAAGTAATATGTTATAAAAGGATTGTGAAATGCAATTTTTGGCACCGACTCTTTGAGTGCCAGCTGCCAATTACAGCCAAGTCAAGCACTTTATGTTTGGAAGATAATTCCAGTTTGCTAAAAAACAACGTTGCTCAGGCTTAATAATGGCTAACTATTCAAATTTACGGTGGTTGGTAAAAATAAGGTAATTATGTAAGTTTTTCCATGGTAGAACAACCCGATAAACAAGCCGAACAGCTAAATCATACACGAGAAATAACGTAGTACAGTAAGCGACTTTTATAAGCGCTTAACGTTTCGTCAGAGTGGCATGACCTGGATTCCAACTGGCAACCCAGTTCGTTCCCAGATCACAAACATAGCGCCTTTATCGCTGTTGCCAGTGGAGGAATGCCATAGCGTTACTGGTGCTATGTCAGTGATGTGGGGACGAATTGGGTCGCCAGTTAGAATCCGGGTCATGCCACTCCGGCGAAACGTAAGTGCATAAAGGCGGCTTACTGTACTATGTTATTTCTCGTGTACGATTTTTGCTGTTTGGCTTGTTTTCCTCTTAACTTTATATAGTTTACTGCGATTTGCGTGGAGTATGGTATAGCTGTGAAACTGAATCTACAATAAATTTAAACTTAAAACTTGAAGTATTAATATTTTATGGATTATTTTCCGCTTCGTCGTTGTGTTGGTCAGTATTTCATCACCAGAGCCAACTGCTACTCTTCTGTCTGGTCTAATCTAATAATATGTAATGTGTAGAGACGATGCTCGAGGCATCCACCCACCCACATTCCCTAGCGGCAGATGTTAAGTGGAAGAAGAACCACCATTATTACAGTTGTTTTTTGCCGCAAACTGGAGTACCCGGAGGAAACCCTCGTGCAACGGGCGGGAAACAACCGGAGAAAAACCCGTACATATACACTTCCCACCGCCAGGATCGAACCCGGGTCTGTACAAAGCCAGAGATATACACTGGGACCAGGACGCCTATCGAATCTGACGCCCAGTGCTCGCAACTACCCGTGCACCATAGTTAATTAATAGTAACAATACAAAAGAAAATTGTAGCGTACCAGTATTTTTACA
This sequence comes from Lithobius niger, assembly GCA_023313725.1. Classification (NCBI taxonomy): domain Eukaryota; kingdom Metazoa; phylum Arthropoda; class Chilopoda; order Lithobiomorpha; family Lithobiidae; genus Lithobius; species Lithobius niger. The sequence continues at coordinate 15,199 of JAHWFP010033543.1, read as the reverse complement.
ATGTCAGCCAATTAAATGGTTTTGTTAATCAGCTTGGTCGTAACGATCACGAGTCAGATGGCTCTGGGCCACCCCCTATCAAAGTATCATTTGGTGAAAAGAAAAGTTTGTTTGGCATTATTGCCATCATCAGGACAAACTGCAACACTTCTGGATGGAAGGGAGAAGCTAATTCGTTGCAGAACTGCATAGCTTCACTATTTAGGAAGTTTCTTTACAGTTTTTCCGAGGTGTACCGGAAATATTTCACTTTTTCCAACTTTTTCCCCAAATCTTTACACACATTTTTTCTAGCCTGCAACTCGAGTGTCACTTGATGATGACTCCTGTTTGTAAGTGCTTAAAGAATGTGAATTTAAAATGCTAGTTTTGTATTTCAAATTGAAATACTGTGGTTGTACATAAACGTATAGCCACTCCCGTACACGTATAAGTGAAAGCGGTTGTGATGGTTCAACTACAAACCTGCTGCATTGGAATTTTACGGCGTGACTGGACTGACAGCCTTGCATGCCGTTATAGCTGCGCCATCCATAAATGTCTGGTTTGAAACTTTGGGGAGTTGATTTGTTGTCTCAATACGACGATGTACACATCTGCAGTTTGATGCACGTGTGGCTCGGGCTTTTCAACGTTCACCTGATCGAGTATTTCGGTCGATATGGACGAGACTGGCCGTGATTTTGAAACCGATGGCGGAAATATGCTAATCGGTGGACGCATGCGTCATTGCCGAAATACTGGTAACTGTCATTGGTGCATTGTCTTTTGGGAAACAGTTTGCAAAGACGCTAAGCTTAATTTTATTTCGTTGTTCGGTTCAGTTTGTGTTAATTTTGGTTTCACTTTCACGTTTGAAGAAAATCTTGAATCAGTCGTGGTTTTCGTTTTTAACATCTGAAAGCATTAAGTTTGGTTAATGTTTTGGCCCTTTGTTGTTACCAGATTCGTAACATATGAAATCATTGAAGTTTCGTTAATGTTTTGGCCCTTTGTTGTCACCAGATTCGTAACATCTGAAATCATTGAAGTTTCATTAATGTTTTGGCCCTTTGTTGTTACCAGATTCATAACATCTGAAATCATTTAAGTTTCGTTGGCCCTTCGTTGTTACCAGATTCGTAACATCTGAAAATAATTTAAGTTTCGTTAATGTTTTGGCCCTTCGTTGTTACCAGATTCGTAACATCTGAGATCATTGAAGTTTCATTAATGTTTTGGCCTTTTGTTGTTACCAGATTAGTTTCATTACCTAATCAGGCTTTGTAAATCTTTCTGAGCTTCCAGGTATACCCGATTTGTAGCGCCCGAGTGGAAGCAAATGTGCGGCAGCTACTTCGATCTTGGATCTGACTACTCACTGTCGTATTCTGATCGTCTCCAGTCACTTAACCTACCAACTGTTGAGAAGTCGAATCCGTGTTGGCCTCATCCTCGTCTACCAGATCTGAAACCATTTTATCGATGTCAAATCTGCTGCATGATTTCTTGGTCTTAACCAACAATACAACCACGTTTACTGACGTCTCAGAAATGAGTCATAACCTTAATATTAATGTATCGTTTTTTCCTGGTGAGGGTTGTATCCCTGTGGAACTCTCTTCCAACCGAATTTCCTGCTGCTCCTGCTCGTAATGCTTTGAAAGAATGATTCGATGTTTTCTTTTAATTCCTGTTTTTCTGCTGCGTTTGCGGGCTTGGTGGGTGGGCGCCTTTGTTGTAAAACCTCTTCCTCAAGGCCGGCATGCTTGTTTTTATTCTATTCGAATGATCCGGTTATAGCATTCCAGCTTGTATACATTTATACAATCGTACATTTTAGTCCTCTACTTTTCGGGAGACAAAAGTAAAGGGAAATATTCAAATTAACCTCCTTTTCTTTAATGCTAAGGCTATCTCTGAAGGGAGAGGGGCAATTTTGGATCACGGGCACTTCCAGAATCATGCTCTTTTCGAATGGGTGGGTTGAGGTCTGGACTGAGCCTAGAATCTCCAGCTCATGAGACAGTCATAGGGATGTACCGAATATTCGGTAATTATTCAGTATTCGGCCAAAATTTCAATATTTGGTATTTGGTATTCGGTATTTTTGACCGAATTTGTTCGTATTGGGTTTTTTTTTTAATATGGTATATTTATGCAATTGTGTTGAATGTTTAGCTAAGCATTTAGTTTTTGGTTTGTGAGGAGCTGTCTTCTGACATTCATAAAAGATGGAAAAAATGATCACATATGTTTGATTTACATATATGTTTGATTCAGCAGAGCATTCGGTTGAGTATTCGGCCGAATAATTCGGTGTGCGACTATTATTTGGCATAGGATCGAATAATTCGGTATTCGGCGGAATATGTAAATTATTTGATACCGAATATTCGGTATTTGGCAGTTTTAACTATTCGGTTGTATATTCGGCATTCGGCAAGTTAAGTATTCGATTGTATATTGGGCAAATTTTGTATTCGGTGCATCCTAGACAAGTCACACGCTAACTATTCGACCATCCTGACCAATCAAAACGCATCTACGCTGGTTCAATGCAAAATTCGTTCGTGCTGCATCGTTGAGCTTTCAAATCCACGCATTACATTCTCAAACGATACGTGTAACTTGTTTGGAATTGCTCTCGTACGTATTCGAAATACACCATTCTTCAGAAGGTCGCAGTTGTCTCATTGTGGACGGCAAGCAATGGAGTGGCGGCAACAGATAGGGAGCAAGTTTGTCGCCCGAATGCGTCATGAAGACAAATGGTTATCTTTTGCAGCGAGGCATTTGTGCGGAAAAGAAGAAAGGGCGAGCGGCCGACAGATGAAGCTGGGCGGCAAGCTGAGCGATGATGCCACCAAAACCGATAATGTTCAATTGGCCACGATCAATAAGCTTTCGACCCACTCGCTTCTCCTTGAAGCATGCGTCTCGTATTGCGTTGACTGGTTGCAGGCTCCTTGACAACGGCCACCGTCCTTAACCCGTTGAGATAACGCCCGGAGGTCAGAAACGCAATATGATCTTCTGTCTTCTTGGCTTAGAGGTCAGGACGATGTCCACTCTGGATGCTTTCTTTGCTCGGGTTCCCAGGTGACCCTCACAAAGCTCTTTTTTAATTCGACGTGTCACACGTCGAATTAATGCGGTTGTGGCGAAAAACGGGGGTAGCCGATTTACGTCAGCGACATCTCCTCAAAAACCAGACACATTTGTTCAATTCTGATCAGACGAAATTCAAGTATGCGGCTGGGTGACTTGCAGTGCGACAGTACACAAGGTATTATGCTCTAGTTAATTTAGTTAGGGCGGTTTTAGTTCGCTAACCTCTAAAAAGTTCTCCTGAGCGAAAAACCGTCGTCAAATAGTACACGATCAGTGGGTGACGCCAGCGCTTCCTCAGCGTAAAGGGGTGTGCTCAACGCCGATCATACGAAAAATTGCGGCGTGTAACTGCGCATTTCGGCAAGTCAGCTCTTCAACATTGCAGTCGGTTAGAGGCTATCGTGTACGTCGAGATGGCTCCTCTCGTATGGCGCAGAACAACATAAAGTGAGTCATCACTTACCTTTGCGGTGATCTGGATGGTACACCGAATTTCTATGATTGAATCTGGGCGGTACAATGAATGCGATGCTCGTATAAGACTTTTGCTGTTAATTACTACGCCATCCTCGCTGTTTTTCGGGTGAGATATATTACAGTATTTTATTACGCGTATTTGTGGTGTTGTTTCCTATTGAACGAGTGAGCAAAGCGAATGATGTCCTGTTTTCGCAGTGTCGGACTGGCCAGAGGGAGGGAAGGACGGGATATTCCTATGGCCTCTGACTTTCAGATTTTAAAAAAATCCGTAGCAGGAAGACTCACGTTAGTTTTATTGGTTCGGCATTAGTTATAACCACAGATTTAAAATTACAAATAATAATAATAAAGATAATTATAAAACGCTAGTAAAACAAGTACTTTGTATTGAGTAGCCTAATTAAAATTGGCCACATGAAATTGCAGTGTTATATTCAGTGTGGACTTTCACGATTTTCGTGTGAATATTTTAACTTTGTTAATACACCTAAAAAGTGTAAATAAATTTAAAGTAGTCAACCTCACGTACCCTCAGCGCAATATGATTTCTCCTTCTCTCCCCCCCCCCCCCCCCCCAATTACGTGCTGAATTTATGAAATATGGTGTTCGAAGATTTTAAAAATGTAAAAGTCTGATGAACAAGAACAACGGGTACGGGAAACTGTAAAACGACGAAGCTTTCAGTTTTTTTTTTTTTTTGTAAGAAAACCAATATCAGCGTCCGATGAAAACTTATCTGGTCATTGAGTGCATTGTCGCACACAAAATTCTGGCTCATTTGCCGTATCGTAGTAGCAAAAGTTACGAGACAATTTTGTTTAATATAATGTGTAATGTAGTAGATATTCTTCAGTACACCACGCATTTAGATTTTTTAGTAGTGTCCTGTTGGTATGTCTACCGTTCCAACTTCATACGTCAATTACAGATTTTTTTTTCTACCATACGACACGTCGAATTACTAATGCAGTGTTAGTGCATCTTGTTCGGTGCTGGGGTTAAACATTTTCATTCTCGTCGCAGTGTAAATTGAGACGTAAGATATTGCACAATTAATTAGAATGCAGCCGTTTTCCGTGTGAAACTTCTTATTAATGAAAAACCAAGCTGTGCTACAATATAAAAAGAAGACGAATGACGTTTCGAAAATATAATTTTCGTCATCAGGTTTGTGAATTAAAATTTAAAACTTGCCGAAGGTCGCCAAGTAATCCCATGTTTAAAGCATAATAATGAAAGAATAAAAGGCCAAAAAAACCACCATTTCTCCTACCAAAAATGCGCCAACCCAACCTGCTCCTTAGCCACCGCTTTCTGCCTCTTTTGAGAGGAGAAATGGTGGTTTTTGGCTTTTGTTATTTAATTTTTATGCTTTAAACATAGGACGACTTAGTGGCCTTTGGGATGTTTTACATTTTAATTCATAAACCTGATGACGAAAATTGTCCATTTTCGAAACGTCCTTCGTCTTTTTATATTGTAACACTGCTTGGTTTTCTTTATAATCTTGTTTCTGTGTTTTTTTATTCCGTTCCAATGCATACGTATCTTTCCGCCATTTTGTCGACGTTCCGCCAACGCCGAAGTGGTCTTTTGATTTTTTGCTCATTTAATTTCACGAAACTGTGATCTCACCAAGCAGTTGTATCTTTCAGTGCATGTTAATTTCGGGGAAACAAATGCAGCAAATGGGAATTGCTGTTTAATTCACCATTAAAAATGTATCTCGCTGGGGTGAATTCATGGTGAAACTGAGTAACGTTATGATGCTTACTTACCCTGTCGTTAAACGTTGTCGTTGCCTCATTATTTCGTATCTCGTCAGAGTTGCATCTTCCGATGATGATATCGTGAAAATGATGTGTGGACAGGTGAAGATGAAGTGTCTTTCGTCAGATCATAATGTTTGGATCTCCTGAAGACGCAATTCAGATAATATGCGAAATATTGAGGTAACGACAACCTGCTACAGCTTGGCATCATTTTTAAAAATTAATTTAAAACTCATTCGCCATTTTGTTTAATGCCGAAATTGTGAGTTTTTTTCCAACTGAGGGCCCTTAATCCTATTTTGATACTTGGGTCAATTTCTAAAAGTTCTAAAATTCTGAGGTCGATATCAACGTACACTGTTAAAAATTTCCGTATTTTCACCGTACAACGTCCGTAAATATTTACGGAACATGCCTGTAAATATATTTTACGGAATAAAGTACCGTAATTAGACTGATAATTACTGTTTAGCCTGACTTCAACTCATCTTTACTTAATTAATGCTTCGTAAATTTAACCGTTGCTCAAGATAACGGGACGTCCGTTAAATTACGTTCATTTACCTGTTAGCAGTGTTACCATTGACTGTCACCGTAAAAAAACGGAAATATTTTTTACAGTGTAGTTATTCGTTGTAACCGATACGTAAACCCGGCACTATTTTTTTAAGTGGTGGCTTACACCCTGGTGTGTGTTTGTGATTTACTGCATTTGAATCGTGGACTATACTGTAGTAGTGAGAAGTTCGGTTTTTTTTACGGAATTTTTTTTTTGTTGGTAGTGGTTAAAAACCTATATGCCAAAATTGGTGACATTTTTTCGCTAATTTCGAGGGATTTGTTCATTTCCATTACACCAAATTAACCTGGTTGATGAAACAGGTAGCTGAGACTGGTAAAAAAAATTAGGTGTTTGGGTTTGCGGAAGGTATTGTCTAACCACAAATTCTCTGACCAGAGGTTTGCATTCTTCTGATTTATCAAAGCGTTGTGTGCCATTACTCCAAACCCTGTCTTGTCTGTGGGGAACTGCCGTCCTTACAACCACTAGCGCATGCGCTCCGTTGACTCGTCGGTACGGGCAGAGTATTAGATTTGGGAACGCTTGCATTTGTCGATTAATTCTGTCGATGCTTGTTGTGGAATTACCCCACTATTGATTAAATGCCCATCACTGTGACGTCAATGGATCCAGACACGACAATATTATTGGATCACGAACAGTTCAACCGATTCCAATTGAGTTAGGCCTTGGTTGGAGAGGGGATCTTTCTGTCGCGGCGAGTGGGGAAGGGGTGGTGGTAATAGCTAAGAGCCTCTTCAGAAAAGGCCTTTTGATCGTGTGACAGAAGCAAGAAATAAGTGAAACAGTTCATGCTTAAACATTGTTCCATAAAAACTCAGGTAGAGGACATTACAGCAATACTGTAGGGGGCATTACACCAACACTGTACGGTAG
>JAHWFP010033542.1:80498-94623 GCA_023313725.1 Lithobius niger | reverse complement strand
AATTCTTTATATTATTGGCACGGATTATAAGACTGCAAGTATTTACTCAAACGATGTCGGATTTAGCTAATCCATTTAGCGTTGTTACCATGGCAATGTCACCTTTGCCATCAAGATTGAGTTCTAGCAGCGTGAATGCAAAGGTGAGTCGCTGCGTAAACGCGCCCTTACTCTGCCTCTCCCCTTGATAGACTTCTTATTCCTTCTCAGTGGCATCCTGGCTTCGGTTTTAAATGGGGGGAATGTTTGAATTTTACCGGATCAAAAATAATTTTGCCATCCTCTTACACTAGATTTGAGGCCGCCTATCATGTCTCTGTACTCACGCATTCCTTGCTAGGCTTGCTTCACAAACAATCGATGAAAAAAAAAAACCTCTTTCGGAGTGGATTTGTCAATATTTTTATCACTTGTTTGTTCCTAAACTTGTAGATAGCAAACTTAAACAAACCGAGTTAAAAGCAACATATTTTTTTTTTAAACAATCGTGCTGGCAAATGGGTGTATTATGAGTGTGCTGTCAACGTTTTCTATTCAGGGGCGCCGGTTTTGTTAAAATCATGGGAGAGATGGTACGAAAATCACGAGCCAGCCAATATGTTAAGAGGCATACACATTTCCCATTTTAAGGTGGAAGCATTCGTAACAAGTTGGGAGAGAGGATATTTCTCCTAAGAAAATTGTTGTTTCATTCGTTGCATTAAAAAAAAATCTGTATATGTAATGCGCTTAGGTTGGAGTCACGCACACAGCAAACTCATCATGAACACAGCAATCTCATCACGCACTATAATGAAAGAGGGCGAGCAGGTTCATTCTTGGCACGGTAGCAAAGAAAAACGGCAAGCGGCTGACAGTCAGTAAGAAACGAAATTTTACATCAATAATGCTGGCTATTAGAGCCCAGTTGAATAGTTTCAAAGTTGGTTGAGTAACAGTCACTGCATGCACAATCGTTGTTGAGGGCTTATCGCACTTGGTATCAAAACGGAAAAACCGGCAATTCAGCCGAACAGAGCATAAGAATGGCGCCCTCCATTGAAAACGCTATTTACTTCCCTATAAGAAGACCAAACACCAGGGGTTCCAAGGGGAGGGTTGCGAGGGTGACAGGGTGTACGAGAGAGGCTGCAGGGAGGGGAGGGTGAATCTGACCACACATTGGGTGAATGTAGGGAGATGTGCACAGGGTTTGAGGGGGAGGGGGGCATTGGCGGGCGTTTTCAATTCATGCTGCCCATTAAAGTATTTCGCTCACACATTAGGGAACCAGCTAGACCGACGTATGCAACGGTCAAGCTGGTGCCCCATGCGTGAGCAAAATACTTTACTGGGCAGCATGAATTGAAAATGATCACCGACACTATCCCGGGGGTAAACAGCTTGTTCTCTTTAACAAGTCTAGAAGAATTCGTCTTCTCGTGGACCCCCTACCCTGCCACTCACACTGTAACATCATTATAACATACAGTAGTATGTATATTACCAATTGTTAAACATCACGCTGTGCAACCGCATCTAGTAAAAACAGTTTTACCGCGTATAATTTGAATTCGACATTGAACTTAGATCTTAATTGCAACCATTATTAACGAATGTTTCGTATCAACAAATCGTCTTAATAATAATTAAAACAATTTGTTTGTAAAAAATTTTTTTAACTAGTTCAACTTTTGAATATCGTATAAGGTGACGTGTAAGGAGAAAGAATTATATGAGAAGAGGGATAACCCGAGGATTAGCTCCGGGAAAACTGTAATCGTCGGAGTGGGCTGAGGTGAAGCCTGGTACTCTCTCACACTACTCGGCTCAACACAAGGAATTTTCCAGGATACAGTGCTCACTAGTTCAACTTTTTTATGCGACGAGGCGTACATCTTCTACCACTTTGCCACGAGCCCACGACGAAGGTGCGTTTATGCAACGATACGCCTTTGATTCTCGTAGCTAAAAGCTAGAAATCATCTGAAATTCCGACGTGGCGGCTGTTTTAGCTCTGCCAGCTCTTAACGAAACGAGTCAATAATTGAGTTTAGAAGCGATTGGAAAATTGTTTCGTCAGGGGGATTCCTTTATCTTACTGTCACGAGACTGCAAGCATTCACTTAAACGATGACGGATTTAGCTAATCCGGATAGTGTCGTTACCATGGCAACGACACTTTTGCCCTCGCAATTAAATCCCAGCTGCGAGAATGCAAAGTGAGACGTTACGTAAATGCGCCCTGACAGCAAATGACAAGAAATTCTCCAAGTATCCAGCGAGCTATAGAGCAGCGTCATTTGACGTCATATTGGCTACAAGAGAGATAGCTGCAAGGGGCACTAGATTAAAATGCACGGTTAAACAACGGCACTTCTAGTCAAGGCAGTGCTTTGAGAGCGGATTTCATAGGCGTAAAAAAACGTTGTTTTCTCCAATCCCTTATGCTGCGAGGTTGTAATCGGAAAATAAAGATTCCACTTGCTTAAAAATGTCAGCAACTGCCAACAAAACGACAAAAATCGCGCATTATAGGCCTAAGAAATCCACTCTTAACAGCATTGTCTTCAGTAAGACGCCTTTCTTTTCCTCCTCCAGTGACCCTTGCAGCTATCCCAGTTACTGGCTCCAGCATAGTTATATACAAATATACAAAAATACAACGTTTTGTCACTGCCCTATAGAGTAGTGACACGACGTAATATTATTGTATATAACTCTATGCTGGAGCCTTAATGGGTTAGCTGCAAGGGGCACTGCAGAGAGAAACAGAAGGGCGTCATACTAAAGCCGATGCTGTGAAGAGACCTAAACTTCTTGGACCTAAAACGCGCGTTTTTTGTTGTTGGAGAAAACGTTATTTTAAGCCTAAGAAGTCCATTTTTATGTAGTGCACCTTGTAGTTATGCCCTCCAAAACCCATACTGGTGCCAATCTGGTGCCAATATGGCGGCAAATGTCACTGCTCTTTTGGAAATTATCAAATTTTTTCAGCACTCGTGTTTTGGCCCATTAAACTCACTTGTTTTAGGGATATAATTTTCCTCGTGCTTCACTTTTGTGAAATTAATATCTGCCTAAATAGCACTCACGAGTTTATGGAGCCAAAATACTAGGATTGCAAAAAGATTATCGCTAATTTTGTTAAGTCTTGCGATATTAGGCATAATAATGTTGTTTTGCATGACAATAAGTCGATGTACCATTGAATCAAGTACATTCCACCTACCGAAGAATGTAATTGAGTATTGAAAAATAAAACAATGGTTCAGTTTGCTTGCTGTTGTCTGGGTGATGCTACTGTCAGTCTCGGGTCATTGGGAAGTAAGTGTGTCCTTGTTCTTCGTGTGTTTATTGATGTGTGTGAGTGGGGGGAGGGGGGGGGGAGGAGATATGGAATGCCCCACTTCGCCCTATCTGTTTTCAATAGTTAAAAAAGGTAATATATTGGTGCCACTAAATTTCAGGGCAAATGACCAGTCCGACTGCGTTCATTTAAGTTCAATGTAAAAAATGATCGGTGGATAGAAGAATCAATGTATAACGATGAAGATTATTAACAGTGAATGTTTAACAGTCTATCGCCAAACAAAAGTAAACATCGTAAATTCTGTCATCGATCATCACTATAAAAAATGATCGGTGTATAGAGGCATCCATGTTAACAATGAGGATTGTTAACAGTCAGTGTATACTAGTCAATTGCCAAATACAGGAAAACATCGTAAATTCCATCACCGATTACTATAAAAAATTATTGGTGGATGAGGAATTAATTTTAACTAGTGAGGAGTCAATGTTAACAATGAGGACTATTAACAGTTAATCGCCAAGTAAAGGAAAACATCATAAATTCTATCATTGATAACTATACAAAATGATCAGTGGATAGAGCCATCATTGTATACAGGAATCAATGTTAACTATTGAGGAAGCAATGTTAAGAATGAGGACTGTTAACAGTCAATCGCTAAATAATGGAAACCATCGTAAGTTCTATATTCGATCATTTTGAAACATGATCGGTGGATAGAGGGATCAATGTTAACAATGAGGGCTATTAATAGTCAATTGAGCGATAAAGGAAAACATCGTAAATTCTATCATCGACCACTACAAAAAAGGATCGGTAAACAGAGGAATCAATCTTAACAATGAGGACTGTTAACAGTCAATCGCCAAATAGAGGAAAACATCATAAATTCTATCATCAATCACTATCAAACATGATTAGTGGATGGAGGAATCAATACTGACTATTGAGGAATCAACGTTAACAACGAGGACTGTTAACAGTCAATGTTTAACAGTCAATCGCTAGATAGAGGAAAACATCGTAAATTCTACCTTCATTGACCACTATATCATTGATCACTATAAAATATGATCGGTGAATAGAGGAATCAATGTTAATTATTGAGTAATCAACGTTAACAATGAGGACTATTAACAGTCAATGTTTAATAGTCAATTGCTAAATAGCGTAAAAATATTAAATAAATATATGGCAGACAAATCGCTGTAACTGGACTACGTTAGTGTATGATTTTCGCTGTTTGGCTTGTTTTCTTCTTCTTTTAGAGGAAAACACCGTAAGTTCTATCATCGATCACTATGATACATGATCAGTAGATAGAGGAATGAGGACTCAATGTTAACAATGAGGACTATTGACAGTTAATGTTTAACAGTCAATCGCCACATAAAGGAAAACATCATAAATTCTATCATTGATCTAATATCATTGATATTGATATAAATATAAATAGATATAAATTGAATATCATTGATCCAATATCATTGATACAAAATGTGATCGGTGGATATAGGAATCAATGTTAACTACTGAGGAATCAACGTTAACAATGAGGACTGTTAACAGTCAATGATCAATAGTCAATCGCTAAGTAGAGGAAAACATCATAAATTCTATCATCGATCTCTCTGAAAAAATGATTGGTGCCCCCCCCCCCCATGTATGTACTTGCTGCATATCGTCTCATTTTCTCCATTTCCACTGTATTTCATTCTTAATGTTATCGAGTCAACAGTTATCTCCTGCACAAATCGCTCGAACGCAGCACACCCACGCAGAATGAAAATATTGTAAATCACCTTTTAAACGCTCATGGGCTGTTAAATTAATTCGATAAAAAAAAACCGGGATGGGCCGTAACAAAGCTATAATTAGAATCTCAGGAAAATTCGGCGTTTATGCAATCACTCACATACATACGTGATCTGGGTTCGGTCTAGCATCAACGCAATGCCTTTATTCTCATTTTTCAGGGATTTAAAGTTAATTAGTTTACTAGTTTATTTAGTTTCTTCTTGTATGACGCTGTCAGTCAATTTCTAGCAGAACAAATTAAGATCTAAAATACTTTAAGGTCAAATATCGTGAAATAACCTATCTGGATAATTTCACAATGTTTGAACTTAAAGCATATTGGGGGGGCGTAGGTTTGCCAGGGCTGTTAATAAGGTGATTTACGGTAAGTCTAGGGAAAACTTTTGAAAAAGCGAGCCATAGAGAAAAGCCAACCGGGAGAAATGTGCCTTTAAATCATAGTATGCCATATTTCTACAAAAAGTCTTCTTTAAAATAACGTCATGTTGACTTTTCGATGACATAACCTATGGTTTGGATGACATAGCACGATCCATGTGTTTGTTAATTTTAAATTTAGTGCGTTGTGCAAGCTTAAAAACGCGTAAACTTACTCTCATTACTGACAAACTACGAAACTTACGTTCTGTCACTATTGCAGAAGCGCTGCTTAAAAAAATACAACAGCGTTTAAGCAATATCAGATTTTTGGAAAAGCCATTGCTCACCATGCCCCGGGGATCCACTTTGTACCGGCTTTTATCAGGTAAAACTGTGTGGAATCCGAAATTACTTATTTAAATTAGTGTTTACATTATAACGGCCAAAGGGATGTTTTAAATAATTAAAAGTAATTGATCACCCAAACTTTTGTAATTTATGGTGAGGAAATAAAATTATAAATTAGATCCGGTTTATTCGTTTCAAAACATCCAAGTTTGACAGCTACTGAAATTTAGGAGGTTTGAAGCAGAACTGTGCGGTTGTTCACTTCCGATTCCAAGACTTTCATTGCGCTGATCTGTAAAAGGTGTCAAACATTAGCCTTTCATCCTAATCCACTTCGTTTATATTTATAAGGAATAGGATTAACGTTCTTTTCAGATTATCACGGAGCGGGGAGGGACAGTTTTTGGCCGAGTGAGAGAAGCGAGCGAGGTGGAATGCTCTACTGAATTTGAATTTTGTGTATCTGTTTGTCAAGGTGTGTACCTGTTTGGGGTACAGTCATAGCGTAAATCTGGTCCTGGGGGCCAATTGGAAAATAACAGCTTGTGGCTCCCGTGACGTTTTTAAGGGGAGCTTTTATAATTTGCCAATATTTGATTATTGTAGGGCACACCTTTTTTTTTTACTTGAGATCAAGTAGATTTTTGGCGTATTTATGGCCACAGGGGCAAAAAACCAGGACGATAAAAACCAGGGACGATAAAAACCAAGGATGATAAAAACCAGGGACTGGTGGAGCTTCCTCAATTTGCCCATCCCAGGTCAAAGCACGAGTCCAGGGTTCGATTCGGGTCTCAAAACATGCTTTTACTGGAGTCGTAAAAATGAGAGGTCTACATGCGTTGGTGGCCATGTTGCTCCCTCTCTTCTCTCTCACTCCGACACCAGGTGGCGCGTGTGCGTGGCGAGTGGCTGGAAAGGCCAATTGGGAGGGAAGTGACGAGCTGAGTGAGCTCGGCATTCTCACAGTCCGTAAGATCTTAGTGTCAATGAGATTTTTAGTGTCAATTTTATTTTCATTGTAGACGAGATTTTTAGTGCCAATTTTTAATGTCCGCGGTACGGGAGCCCGATCTATAAAGCTAGTAGCCCCGAGCACTACACAAACAGCACACAGCACAAAGCCATTCGCCGTAATATCACATAGTGAAAGTTCTTTTAGTGTGAAGAATGCAGAAAATTATTACAAATGGTAAAAACTGCATATTTCGCGCATTTTAGAAACAGCGCTTCTTTTATCATTTCTTCAGCAAATCTCTGCGCGTGGTGGCAGAGCTGTCCAGTTGCACTCGTAAACATCGGTCTTGGATTCATTCGCTTGCTTTCGCTTGCAGGTGGCTTCAGATGGTAAAACGCACCAAATAAATTCAAAATAAATTAATAATGGTCAAGTAAAAAAAAAAAAAAAAAATTAAAAATACATTTTTAAAAAATGAAAAAGAATGGTTGAATAAAAACGATTAAACAAATATTTACATGTTTACCCAGGCTTTGTAAAATGCCAATCCACTCTGTTGTGTGTAAGAGGACGGATGACCTATTTTTACAATTGGTCTTGCTATGTTGTCGGTGCAATCTTGCACGCATGGTAACTAGGTTACAATAATAATGCGGTCAGTAACCTTCGTGAGACTTTAAGGGCTTTAGCCTTTTATCATTCGGTAGTGAGGGGGGGGGGGGGGTGCAGGGTTGGCAAATTCGGTTACGTCTATCTGTACACCTGATCTCACGTGCCAGGTCGTGCCGGGTAATAATTGCTGTTTAATAAAGACGAGCGACTATGATTTTTGTGGAAGTCGGCAAATCGGCAAGAGTTTTTTGAATTGCGTGGAAATTGTCAATAAAAAATATTCTGTAATCCCTCCTTCGTCTATTAAAACCCACAAGGGTACAGCATTTGCTGCAATTCAACAGCGTGGGTGGCTAATGAGTAAACTGATATTCTTGCTCCAGGCCGCTAGGGTGGCGAAAGTTGAATTCTTGCCGATTCTTGTCCTAAAATCGTGAATCGCTATAAACGTGTTTTTTGCTCCTTGTTCTCGTCTAAATTTACGTTTTTATAAACAGAGAACACAAAGGAGCCACGTTTGCAAACAGCTTACAAACAATAAAAAAAAAAAAAAAATTCCTTTCAAATGCTAAGGCCCGTATTCTGAACGCTAACTAAAACTCGTACTTGACTTGAAATGACGTCACACCTATTTAGTGCCATTCACCACCAGAACCTCTTTTGGATACATTTGGAAGAAATCTGGTGGTGAATGGCACTAAATAGGTGTGACGTCATTTCAAGTCAAGTACGAGTTTTAGTCAGGGTTCAGAATACGGGCCTAAGGCTTTGGCTGTCGAAAAACAATTTTGCTATCTCCTTTTAAATGCCATAAACGACATATGGACGAGCCCATAAACGGGGTCATGCTCTTCTCGAATACAACATGATTGGCTGACAATCATGACCAAATCACGAGCCAGGGTTCAGTTAGGAGTCTGGGATGACGAATTCTGAATAGTCTAAATTGATTCTGGTTTTTATTTTTCAAAATACAACATTAGACAAATTAAAAATTTTCCCTGCTGAGATCACTTACGGCTCGCCCGTTCCAAGTTACTGAGACACTGTCAACAAGCTCCCAACTTCGAATGAGGCTTTAACGTCAGTTTATGGAAATGAATGCCGGAGACTGCTGCAGTCCTTTCTCCGCACAACAACCGAATTAACTACGACCGTCACAGAATACAAACAAGTAACGAAAACGCAGGAGAAATTCAACATTGAAAGTGACGATACCTGCCGAAAGGCGTGTAGTTTGTTTTGTTCCCCCTGAGGTTATCGTCTCAAGGTAAATTCTTGGCTTGACGGTTGTCTGGTGGTTGGCAACGTCTAGCATGTCATTTTTAAAGACTCGAAGTGGTGTTCCAAGCAGGACACTAAAAGACACGATTCTGTGTGCATAGACGCTAATATATATTTACAAAACGGACTGTGGAGCCATGATTAGCGTCCTCTTTCAGGATTCTGTCGTGGCCCCCCTATCTTTAATCTATTTTATACACGGTTGTTGTAATGGTGGGCTTTCCTTGGTATCTAAATTTGCTGACGATACCAAGATGACAGCTGTATTATCAATTTGTAACGATACTGAAATAATGCAGTAAAAATTCTCTCATTGCCAAAAACTAAATTTAATTGGAACAACCCACAGAATACGGCTTATAGTTCCGAGGTTCAGAGACTCGATTGCTTTATTCTGTTTATCCAACTGTGTTGTTTTGTTTACTTATACTACGGAGAATTGTGGTACCGTACCTTTGATCCCATTTTGGGAAGCAATGTTTCTGAAAGGTCAACAAGCAATTGAAAAAGTGATGATGTGCGAAAAAATCGACCACGCTACGTCTTCGTTCCTTGACCTGGCGACTGAGAGTGTGGAAAATTCATTTTTTTTTTCCTTCAGGCTGTTCATTACTACTTTTGTTATACTTACAGTGGTTCAAGTTACAAACTTTATATCACTCATTCCCCTTACAATAAAGCTGTGCATAATTTTTTTGCACAGCGTTGACCGAAACTTTTTTTAACACCTGTAACCAAGTCATGTTGTTGAAGTTGCCTCTGTTGACTGCTGTAAAAGAGAACAGATTCAGTTGTTTGTAATAAACTAAGACTTATTTTTATGCTGACTAAAAGTATTTTTACCTGTTTATCTAGCCGTGTGCCCACGTTATTGTTTTATTGTTGAGTTTTGGTTTTTCATAACTGCCTGCGTGCTACAGCCGACAGCCTGCCTGTAGACGTGCGACCATCATTCAGGAAAATTGGAAATTAAGCCAACAGCGAAAATCATACACAAGAAATAACGTAGTTCAGTAAGCCACCTTTATGCACTTACGTTTCGTCGGAGTGGCATGACCCGGATTCGAACCAGCTACCCAGTTCGCCCCCAGATCACTTGCATAGCGCCTTAGTCGCTATGGCCACATCCTCATCTGGATGGTCTTCTGTCCCTGAATGATGGTCACGTGTCTACAGGTAGGCTGTCGGCTGTAGCTCGTTTCGTTCGGGATACTGGGGTTCGTTTGTAGTATTGGTCTCGCGCTGTCACCTTTTCACCTTATCACATTTCTTTCTCCTTGCACCAAGCCCGGGGTGTGTGTGTGTTCTGATCTGTGTTCTGGTGGTTCCTTTTGTTGCTCCCGTTATGCTTCTTTATGTTCAATAGTTTTCTCTGTGTCCTATTTTCTGCGTAATTATATGTAGTTAGTCGCAGAATACGTGGTTCAGGACCAATGTTCTGCGTAATAAACCAATCGATCAATCAATTCGTAACTGGATATCGTTTATTGTTTTTCTCCTTCACTTTGCCATTTGTGGAACTGGCAGTCTATTGTTATAAATTAAAAAAAAAAAAATAAATAGTATGTCGCGGAGGGGTATACCATCAAGCACGATCGGCTCTTTACACGCGAGTGCCATCTTTTCCACTGGTATATACTGGATTGGAGGGGTTCGGAATTTGTATCCGCTTTGACGAAATTGCACGTAGACCTTCGTGAGAAATAATTTATTTTCTAAAGATGAAAAGTGGTTTGAAGAAAAAGGCAGCCGCTCCACTATGTTACCTGGTGATCCAACCGTGACGCTTAGATGTTCCACTTGGAGGGCTAATGACTATCTTAAAAAAAAAATCGGCCTTATGAATTTAATGGAAATTCCAACGAGTCACAATATTGTATTCGAATCTTTATGCAACGTTGTATACTAGTAAACAAAGTAAAAAGAAACAAGAATTTAAATAAATACAATAACTGCTTATACTAAGAAATCATGAACTCACGGCTCATAGTAGGTAACAGAGGTTGGGACAAGTAAAGCGGCAGTTGAAGAACGGAGGACACAATTGCTACGCGCGTAGAAGCCATCGTAACCATTGCTCCGATTTCGCTCTTATTATTAAATGAATAATAACAGAGCGACATAGGTTCCAGTATTACAAATCCAAGAAATAGGTCTAAATATTCAGGCATGCAATACGACGCGGTCGATTTTGTGGAGGGGAGACAACAACCACATCCCCCCATCACTCCCAAGAAAAATTCTCATTCTGAAAAATGGACCACAGTTGGAAATACTTACGATTAATAAAACAAAATGTAAATGAATAAAAAAAAATGTGCCCTTAAATCCGTTGATCCCAGTCTAGACCCCAAGGCATTTAGTCGACCTCCCCTCCCTACCATCGCCACCACCTTATCGGATGCCAGATGAAAAGTATAACTGCTCAGAATAACAAACCACCCCTGTCTGTGTAGAACTGTTGGCAGAGTTGAGGGGAGAGGAAGAAGTCTCTCGTTTGGTAGCTTTCTTTTTGGGGGGGGGGGGGGGGGCAGTGGGTTAGGATGAGCAATCCTGTAATTGCATTCTTTATTTAAATATAATGCGTGTTAGCTTTTAAGTTAAGTAAGAAAAGTGCGCGATTCAGGACGAGTTACATAAAGACTAGCCAATTGCTTATTTTCTTCTACAGCTAAATTTTCTTAACAGACGAAAGACAAAGATCTCTATTTCTTATTTTTCTATCGAAAGTGATGGTAGAATGAATTTGGAATTCTGTCTTTATTTAAGGTGTAGCGCTGCCTTCCAAATCCGTCATCGTACCAGAAAAATATTGGGGCTCCTCCGTATGACAGCTATTCTCCTAGTACGCACTACCCCGTTGCTCGCGAAGCTACGTGATTAGCAGGAACCGCTGTTTGTTCGTCATAACTACCCGAATTGTCAATATGCGCAAAATGCTGGGACAGTTACCGGCGAAGCGCAAAGTTGCCGCCATATTTTTTTATCGGTTCACCCAAAGAAGAACGACAGATAGGACTCCGTTTTCCGTGCGATGTTGTCAAAACGTGAAACTAACTACTCCAATTCCAGTTCAACTTCTTTTCCAACGGAAATCATAATTGGCAAAAATTCTTGGTCAAAAACCTAGACCCGCCAGCCCATATGCAAACGATTTAATCATAAACTGTTCATACCAAAGCCTACAATTTGCTGGGACGTGTTCTCATCAAAAATCATGGTTAATCGACGATATTCTGGCACTTCCGGCCTGAGATAAAAAGTGACACGCATGACCCGTTCGAATAAACGACTCGAGTGGGACGTGACGTCACTACACAACAGCCCACGACGCGAGCCCCTTTCTCACCCGACTGTATTTCAAAAACTGCTTTTATGCGTAAAATGCATAAGCAGTTAAAAAGGAGTGAGAGTAGTTAGTTACCTGAAGCATTTTATACAGTTGAAGAAAGAACAAGCGGCTAGCTAGTCGCATCCGGTCTTCTGTACAGTTCTGCCACTACCAATAGTGAGGCACACTTCTCCATCACGCATTGCAACAGCCATCTCTATTATATAATCTAAAAGCAGTAACCATCAGAATTGCCCGTTAAAAATGTGTTAGCTTTTAAGCTTATTTTACGTTTTAGGCGTAATTGTCAGCGTTTATGCCTAATTTACAACTTTAATTTCGTAAGTAGCAACTAACGGAGATTTGGATTATATACAGTAAGCCTATTCATTTTTGCAACACGGTATGGCTCCGGGCACACAGTTACAGTGTCACAACGTAATGCCTATATAGGTCAGTGGTAGTAGGGAAGGGACAGGAGAAACGCTGTTGAGAAAGCCAGCAGCGACTCGTAGCAACTTGACGTTGCCCTGGTAACGTGATTTTAGACCTAATTTTCATGTTTTAGGTCTAATTTTTTTAACAGCAGTTTTATTTCGTAAGTAGCAGACATAGGCCAAATGGAGAATTTGGTTCGACCGTAAGCCTATTCATTCATGCAACAATGCGACAAGACTCTTTTAAACGAAGCTAAAATGTTTTTGTTTTTTTACGGTTGCGTTAAGACAAATCCTTACGATTTCAATTCGACGATGAAATGTTATTATTTAATTTAGTTACTTCGAAGAAGTCTATTAGCTATAAGGAGGTAACGATGTTTTAATTTGCCATGTTATTTAACTAACTTTTGACACTGAATCTAACGTTGTAAACACTGGTCGTCTCTATCTGGTACCGTTTCGAAGTTGAAAAAAGCGGCGGACGGACGGACGGACAAAGTCGTTGCAATAGTCTTCTCAGCCGGTACGGTTGTACAGAAGACTAAAACGAGCAATGTCATGTTTTTGGTACCATTCTGATCCTAGACGGCGGTGCCACATTGCTCGTCATCATTTTTCTTAACCTGCACGTGCGTTCGAATCTTACTGCCTAAAGATATATTGTTTCTTCCGTCCAAAAAAATTGTGAATGTAGAAAATGTAAAATAAATTAATGTAAAATGGGAAATCGTCGGATTAACGTCCTTTAAAGTGCTATGGTTATCGCGTAACGGAGAGGAACAATTTCGTTAGGAAATAGCAAAGATCTTTTACATGGCACAAGCGACATGAGTACGTGTGCATTTCCGGAACCTTCCTTTCCCAAACGCACAGGGGTACGCGTTGCCAGGATTGAACCCGGAGCTCATGAGACGGTCATGTTACTCGTTGAGCCACCCTCACAAATGAGGATGTCGTTTGGCTCTTATCAGCCGTAGGGTTCAAAGTAAAACGCCATGTAGTAGCTAAGGGGAAAAAAAAAACTGCGAACCACGAGATTTTTCTATTTTCTTTATTAAATAAACTGCTTGCAGCCATAAGTATAATCTAATGTAAACCCTTGTATACATGAACTGGCTCAGTTTTGATGTTACCAGTCATTTTAGAAGAAGAGTCTAATAAGGTAGTGTGGAGGAGTAAAAAACAGGGTAATCTCTGATCATGGCAGAAGCCGAGATTAGGCCTGAGTAGATCCGATACAGCCGAAAGAGCGTGTCAGTATGGCCGTGTCAGTATGGCTCTGCGGTAGGACCTACAGCATTTGGTTTCGAAGGTCGTGGGTTCAATTCCCCGCTCAGGCAGTCTGGCATTTAAGTGCAAAAGGCAACGTAAATAGGTTTGCATCTGTGTTTATTTAACTTTTCTCGATCCCAGCTTTCTATCCTGTTTAATAGCTGAAAGAGCCTGGCTGACACTGACTGGCAAAACTTTGTCAGGGTCCCTTTGCAATTACTGACCAGATCAGCCACTTCGAGCCACCAAGGTGGGCTCTGTTCTGCCACCGTTCAGCTTCCACCACCATAATTTCATCGATGCAGAGGCATAGTGTCGTTCTGCATCGTTCATTTCAAAATATCGTCATCTTCGTTGGTCGCAGGCTGTCTTTCTTCACGCAGTGGTTGTCGACTCGTCCACTTGTA